>JAWZYV010015466.1:0-57026 GCA_038373885.1 Cheiracanthium punctorium
GGAAGGAAAAAAAAGTGAAAGAGAATTATAAATTAAAAAAAATAACCTAAAAATTCTTTAACCATCATTAAAAAATACCCTCAATTTAAGCCACTGATTTTAAATATTTTTATTTTAACCAAAATGTGTAATGTCTCACTTCTTGTTACCCTCCTCTCCCTTGTCACAAACAGTCGTAATGTCGTATGAGGTCGTCAATGGCAAATAATTTCGTGGGGACCCTTATTGAATTATTTATGTAATAACCGGTTTTTTATGCAATCCCTTGCATTTATGATGCAAAATGAATTAATATTATAATTGTAAAGATTCAAAGCAAATAATTGAAACAAATGTTAGACTTCAAATACATAAAAACTTTGCGAAAAAACACACATAAAATGATACTTCTAACAATGATACGATCGTTTCGACTGAAAATTTATTCAGTCTTCATCAATAAGCCCTTCGTCTCAAACCAGTGGGATTTGAAAAAGATAAATAAACAACCATGTTGCCATTTAGAAAAAAAAAAGGTGAGACTCCACGGAGATCAAAAGAAGGGGAAAAGGGGATGGGATAAAAAGAAAAGAATAAAATAAGGACATACAAGTATAAATAATAATAACAATAATAATAAAAAGAAAAAAAAAGAACACACGAATACAACCACACACAATAAAAGAAAAACAATAGAAAAGAGAAGAAACAAAAAATAAAAATAACATAAAAACACACAAATAATTGTAATATTGTATTTTTATATATAATGTGTCCCAAAAAGGTGATTACGGACTTTAATTCTTTATGTACTAGAGATAAGTGGGTGGTGTAAATTGAAAAAAATGTTCAAAATAAGGTCAGAAATATAAATCCGTTAAGAAAAATGTTATTTCGTTCATTTACAAAAAATGAAACTTTTTAAATTTTTATACGGCCCCCGTACGAAACAATTCCTAATTAGAAAGTTTTTATTTTCCATCCAACAAGTCTGTTAAGGATAATGCGATTTTCGAATTAAGCGGACTGTATATTTTCTAAATAATTTCTTTATTTTACATATATACAAGATAATGTAATGCGTGTTTCTGCGGATTGGTAGATGCGATGCGAAGTTTTGGAGATAGAAATTGCGCAGTAAAATTGGAGAGCTTGGCTAAAAAGGGTTACAATAATTCAGAGAAAATTCGCCAAGCTGAGCGTGGGCGTTAACATACCGCCCGACCGTGCAAGGTTACAGACATTGCAAACCAAAAAACACAAATGACACAAATAATAACAATTGAAATTAAGAATCTGAGTACACATAAAATTACAAGTTATGAATAAACATACACACATTAATATTAAATACAACATCGTAACAAAATATTTAAGTAAGCTAATTGAAGATTTTTTTTTAATTATCAATTGGTAACACCGCCAATTTAGTAATTGGACGTTTATAAGTCCCTGTTGCCGTTTTTACGAGACAGACACGAACAGTGTTATCCTTTCCATAAAATACCTTCTGAATTCTTCCTAGCATCCAGGAGTTAAGAGGCATGTTATCCTCCTTTACTACTACCATAGTGCCTATGCTCACATTGTCCTTTTTAAAGTACCATTTATTTTTCTGTTGTAGATGATTAAGATAATCTCTATGCTATCTAAGCCAAACATGTTGCGTTATTTTTGTTACCCTTTGCCATCGCCTCAGAATATGGTCTGAAAAATCAGTCAAATTTGGTACACTCATAGCCAAAATTGGTCTACCGATCAAAAAATGAGCGGGAGTCAAAGCTTGCAATTCATTTGCATCAGACGAAATAGGAATTAATGGTCGCGAATTCAAAATACCTTCAATTTGATTGCAAATGGTTAAGAATTCTTCATAAGTCAGGTTAAGACCACCTACAGCACGTAGAAAGTGAAATTTGAACGATTTCACTCCAGCCTCCCAAATACCTCCGAAATGAGGAGACCTTGGGGGGATGAAGTTCCACTGAATTTTCTCACAGCCTAAATAATTACTTAAACTATGATCTGGATTGTTAACCAACTTATGTAAGCGCTTTAATTCATTGTTTGCTCCTACAAAATTACGACCATTATCTGTGAAAATAGTTGAGATCTTCCCTCTTCGCGACATGAATCTTTTTAGAGCGGCTATAAAAGAGTCCGAAGTCAATTCTGAGACGATTTCAACGTGTACCGCGCGGGAAACAAAACAGACAAAAATTGATACGTAAATTTTTTGAAGGGGTCCCTTCCTTTGATACTTGTTTTTAATGTAGAAGGGTCCGCAAAAGTCTACGACAGTAACTGAAAAGGGAGAAGTAGGATTACATCTTTCTTTGGGTAAATCACCCATTTTTTGTACTGAAAATTGGGGATTATACTTATTGCAAATTACACAATTATGCACAATACTGCGAGCTAAATTTCTACCACTTATTGGCCAGAAGTTTAGCCTGGTTAGATGTAAGAGCGTTTGCGCTCCAACATGGCAGTTTTTTAAGTGAATATCTTGCATTAGTAATTTGGAAAAAATGCTATTTTTTGGCAATACTACAGGGTGTTTCACTTCAAAGGGTAGATCAGAATTTTTAAGTCGTCCCCAACTCTAATAACATTTAAATTACTATCTAAAAATGGCGACAAAAATTTTAACTTGCTAGAAGAGGTTACCTGCTTACCCTTCTTTAGCATGTCGTAGTCTTCAGCCAGAGCATTTTGCTGCACCAGCGAAATTAGTTTATACTCACCTTCTTGAATTTCAGAGGCGGAAAGAGAGCCGCTTCTCTTCTGTTTTCTACAATTACTTATAAATCTAAGAACAAAACTAAAAATGTTAATTAGTTTCCTATAATTATTACTGATGCTAAAAAAGGTAGTTAAAAATTCAGAAGAATTTAGAGTCAATAAATTGTGAGTCATATTGTCCTTCAGTTCATTCAAAAAATAGGAGTCAGAAGACACATCATCTTGTGGCTGGTCATCAAAAGAAACAAGTTCTTGAAGGAAAGGCGGGCCATTCCACCACAGGCTATGCTCAGCCAGTTGGTCTGGAACAAGTCCTCTTGAAATAACATCTGCTGGGTTATCTTGCGATGGAACGTGCTTCCAAGTGCAGTTCTCAGTCAATTGTTGTATTTTAGACACCCTGTTTGCTACAAATGTTTTAAGACGATAAGGGGGTGTACGAATCCATGCTAAGGATATGGTAGAGTCAGTGTACATCATTACACTGTCTATTTTAAGATTTAGCGACAGCTCGGTTTTGATGTATAGTTGAGCTGCGAGAAGACAACCACTGAGTTCAAGTCTAGGAATAGACAATGTTTTCAAAGGGGAGACTCGGGACTTGCTTGCCACAAGTCTAGAAGTTGAGGTATCGTCATTCATAATGCATTGTAGATAAATGACTGCGCCGAAAGCTGCTTGAGAGGAGTCGGCGAAGCAGTGAAGCACTATTTTGCGAGGAGTATCGACGAGAATCCATCTTGGAATTTTTATCAGTTCAAGGCTCTTTAAAGAAGAAATCAAGTTGTTCCATTCTTCGGTCAGGTTTAGAGGGAGAGTGTCATCGAAACTTAAATTTTGCAACCACAGTTTTTGAAGAAATATTTTCATTTTACAGATAACAGGCCCAAGTAACCCCAATGGATCATATTGTCTTGCGATGGAAGAGAGTACTGTCCTTTTGGTGGGATTGGGGTTCTGACTGCAACCAACCCTAAAAACAAAACAATCCTCGAAATGGAACCAATACATGACCAAAGTTTTCGAAACATGAGGATCAAGTGAGAATGAGCGTTCTTGGTTTAAATTTGGATGACTATTCAAGAGTTCGTGAGAATTAGAGGACCACTTGTGAAGGGTCATGCCGGCTTTAGCAAACATATCCATGAGTTGCTGCTGGGCAGTTTGTGCGATTTTAAGATCATTCGCACCAGAAATGCCGTCATCCATATAGATGTCACGTAATGCGATTTCTGAAGCTAAAGGATAATTTAATGACTCATCCATTGCGAGTTGCTTCACGGTGCGTATCGCGTAATATGGTGCACAGGATGTTCCATAAGTGACAGTTTTCAGCCTATACGTAATTGCCTTACATGAGCTGCTATCATACCACAAAATGCCTAAATAGTCTCTTTGATGAGGAGCTATTAATATTTGACGAAACATCTTTTTAACATCAAAGGTAAATGCGAATTTATGCGTTCTGAACATGATTAATAAATCAAAAATATCCTCCACAACGTCACCCTTTAACAAAACATCATTTAAGGAAACTCCGTTAGAACTCGGCGAACTCGCGTTAAATACCACTCTAAGGGGAGTACTTGACGAATCAGCCTTGTAAACCCCATGATGAGGTAAAAAATAATAATTGCTGGGTAATTCCTCCTCAACTACCCCTTCCATGTGATTTAGTGTTTTATACTCCTCCATAAATTCATAATAAAGTCTTTTCATGTGGGGTTCTTCTTCTAATCTTTTAATTAAATTATCCAAGCGTTTTTGTGCAATTTGTTTTCAGTCTCCTAAATTAGGGGGAAATTCTTTCATAGCCATTTCTACAACGTAGCGGCCTTCATTATTCCTCTTATGCGTTATCTTAAAATGTTCCTCACAGAAGGCAGATTCCTCACTTACAGAACAATTATTTTCATTAATTGAATCTAATTTCCAAAATCTTTCGATTAAATTGTCAATCGGTTCGTTCTGCGTCACAAGACCACAAAATTTATGGTTAAAGTTTTCTTCTGCACTTGCGCTAGCTATATACCCAAATTTTGAATTTTGAAAGATGAATTTATCAATGACGTATTTACCTGACTCTAAAATTTCAAAAAGGAAGGAAGCTGAGAGTAAAATATCTATTTTATGTGACTGACCCAATTTTGGGTCTGTCAAACATAAACCAGATGGAAGATTAATTTTTTCTATGTTACTATTAGGGGAGGGAACAAAATCTGTTATTTTGGGAATGACTAATAAATCTACAATCTGGGAAAAGGATTTATACTTGTTCGTAATATGCGCGGATGTTTTTGAATTTATATGAGTGACACTTTTATTTAAGCCACAGACTGTCATGTTAATTCTAATTTTCTTTAAACCCAAGTCATTAGCTAATTGCGACGAAATAAAATTATTTTCACTTCCTGAATCAACAAGCGCTCTCGCTGGCAAAAAGGCTCCACAGCCGTTCTGAATATAAACAATCACGGTCGGCAGAAGTGCTGACTCCACCTTGTCTGTACGCTCTCTCTGAGTATGCAACGAAACCGATAAATCACACTGGGTTTCTGAATTACTGGTCTTGCGGTTTTGGGTGCAGGGATCTCCTACTGATAAGGGTTTAACCGAATCTCTTTTGATCCCTGCGTTATAATGAATGTGCAAAAGGCTATTATGATTTAAGGAGCATTGTTTACACTTTCTATCACTTAAACAGCGATTTAATTTATGCATATTTGACAAGCAATTTGTGCAATGAGTATTTTTTATTAAATTAAGCCTGGATGATGGGTCTAATTTCAAAAACGATGCACATTTAAATAAAGGGTGAGGTTGCGTACCCTTGCATGCAATGCAAACATTTTTATTATCATTTTTTGCAAAAAGGGAATGTGAGTTTCTATGCGTTTCAAAAGGATGTTTCGGTTTTATGTTAGCACCAACGGTTTGAACATTTTCTAACATCAGACAGCGCTTTTCTAAAAATTCAATGAACTTGCTCCATTCAGGCAATTCTGATGAGACTAAAGAAAGTTCAAACTGTCTTCGCGTTTCTTTATCTAGCTTTTTAACTAGTATATTAATTAGCATTGTTTCCGAAAATGAATTGAGTTCTAAGCCTATCAGTTTAAGTGCTCTAATGTGTTTTTGACATCCGTCAACTATTAGTCTTAAGCCTTTAGCTGATTCATGCGATGGTATATCTACCGACAATAGTTCATTTATATGACTGTTGACAATTAATCGCTTGTTTTCGAAACGATCTGTTAAAGCTTCAACCAGTGACGAATATGAATCATCTAGCGTAACTAAATCAGCCGCAGGACCTTCAAGGGTCGATTTCAGGTAATACAGTTTCTGAACATCTGTTAACTTATCATTCTGATGAATTAGATTATCAAATTGGTTCTTGAATGTATACCAGTCCTGGTATTGTCCAGAAAATTTAGGTAAAGGAATTTCTGGTAGCTTTATGTTTACACAATTTGCATTTGATTCTGATATTTTAGTAGTAAAGGTATTATCGCAAACTTTATTTGATGGGTAAAGAATTTTTTTAATCCTTACCTCTAAGTTCATGCAATTTTCTTCCAGTTCCAATACTGCATTTTCTAAAGGAACCAAGTCGTCATCGTTCTTTACGGCTTCAAAATATTCGAATCGTAAGGCTTCCAATTTCGGCATTAAATTGCGGAGGTGTTCTAGTTTGGTTTCCAGTTCTAATTTGTCTCCTTATCTTCGTCCAAGTATGCTGCCAGTCTTGTAATTATTCCCTTTAAAGCTTCTCGTTTTCGGTTAATTATGGTGAGGGCATCCTTCACCGACATAATGCGAGAGTATCCAATTTTACCGAAATATGTATAAATTTGCTGATGCGTTCTCCGTAGCGTGCGGACCAAAATGTTAAGGATAATGCGATTTTCGAATTAAGCGGACTGTATATTTTCTAAATAATTTCTTTATTTTACATATATACAAGATAATGTAATGCGTGTTACTGCGGATTGGTAGATGCGATGCGAAGTTTTGGAGATAGAAATTGCGCAGTAAAATTGGAGAGCTTGGCTAAAAAGGGTTACAATAATTCAGAGAAAATTCGCCAAGCTAAAGGGTGGTCGTTAACAAAGTCTAATTGAAAAAACCGCATAACTGTAACATAAAAACTGATTGAGTCATTCTTAATTGAAAATGGAAGGCTGTGCAAAGGGACCATACACAAAAACAGAAATTTAAAGGTCAAATTCATGCCTGAAATGTTGAGAGTGTTAGTTTTTCAGAAATAGGAACTATTGGAAGACATACATATACTGCATCTAATTCTATTCATGGAAAATATTTTATTTTGGGGAAATAGTTGCGAACGCAGACGCTTTATAGAATCTACATCAAACTGTAGAAACTTCAAAATTTGGTATTTTTTAATAACACTATCTTTTACTGTGTGTGTGTTTTGGCACAAAGTAAATCTAAGTTACGTTTATTTTACGCAATTTTCAAAAACTTATCGTTTAATAAATTTATATATGTTCCCTTAACTCGTGAAAATAACTTTATTTAACATAAATTAAACTACTGAACGTAAAAATGTGAAATTTTACTGAGCTATGTAATAGTACTTTCTGCATCTATTTCCATCGAATTTTGGCTAGATCTCTATTAATAATTTTCTTAATATTAATTTAATAATCCCTATTAATACTTAATTAAAAGTAATAATAATAGTAAATTTTGTTTGGGTCGTTTAGTTCCTATTGTACAAATAAAAATCAGCTTCTTACTATCAATATTATATGAGGTATGAATTAAACTATGAAAAAAAATTTTAACGTAGGGGATTTGGAAACTCATAACTCACTCATTTCAAATTTATTGAAAATTAGTATCCGGGGTTAAAATGTGCTAAATTTTTTAAATATGAGGTGAAATCTAGGGGTTGCTATTGGGGAAAAACGTTGGTGAGAATTTTAATATGGAGATGGCCCCTTATGCAATATTTTTTGCATAGCAAATTAAAGTGTACGTCAATCGTAAAGGAATGGTATATGTAACTTTGCTGTACGGCGAACGACGCCCCAATTAAGTACAGGTGGGTGTTTTTTTCCGCAGCTGTTCATCCGAATAAATAGTGTATTAAAAATTATGCAGCGGTATTTAGTTACAGATTTTCGAAATAATAAACGTATTTCTAGTATACTGCATTATTTTTTTTAACACATGACGAGTTGCTCTAATTAACAATGATTTATTCTAAGTACAAGTGGGGTTTTTTTTCCGCAGCTGTACGCATCCGGATATATAGTGTATTAAAAATTTTGCAGCGGTATTTAGTTATATATTTTCGAAATTAAAAACGTATTACTAGTATACTGCATATATATATATATATTAACACACGAGGAGTTGTTCTAATTAACAATGATTTATTCTAAGTGCAACAGAAATGATGCAGAAACTGCTCGAGAATTCGGACGACGATGTCCGAATTCACCTGATATTTCTCGCATGTTTGGTTACCGGTAGTGTTGGGTAACTCGCGCCAGAAAAATGAATATTGAGGGAGGCACTTCAATCAGTTTTGAATAGGTTCAAAGAGGGACTTCAAATGAAGAGGCAACTTCAAATAACGAGGCTACTCACTCGTTCGAAGATGGACTTCGAATGAGTGAGTAGCGAAGGAAATGAAGATGTTTCTCTGGTGGCGAGGGAAAGAAGCAATCAAATGAGTAGGTTCAAATAAGGCAGCCGTACAAAACTTCGAATGAGTGAGGTACCAATGGAAATGAAGAGGTTCAAATTGTGTGTGGTCTACCGGACGATGGGGCGATTGAAGAGAACTACCGGTGCTTTTCATCCAAAACCTGGCCCTGGGAGCGGGCTAGAAATAAGCGGTCGTTCAGTGTTTTGGGGAGAAATGTGTGAAAATTTCCCTCTCGTGGTTTCATTGTGTTTAAGAACGTTCAAATGTATTAATGTGCACGACTGTCTTTGGAGGGATCTCTAGGAAGGGGATCCTCGAAAAATAGAAACAAACCGCGAGTCGGCTACGGGGTAGAGAAAGTTCGGGAACCTCTGCTTTAGTGCTGTGTATTTTTATATGATCTGTGCTTGTACTTGTTATTTACTTGTAATATATTTATTAAACTATGCGCACCTTAAACGGCAGCAGTTCGTAATATTGCTTTTTAATTGTACATCTTTTAGAGAGTCAGAGGGTTGAATCTTGCGCCTCTTCTTTATTTCAGGTGGATGATGCAGCTGGTTCGCACACTGTCTGCACATACTTACCGGACCTTGCAGTGGAGCGAATTTTTAGCTATTTGAATCTGCAAGATTTGGGACGAGTGGCACAGTAAGAATACTACCGTATTATATTCCTATATTATTTTTAATTATTACAATGCGGATTGCAATGTAATAATGCTATATAATTTTTATTATTTTAAAATACAGTGTGTCCCGGAAATAACATTCTGATTTCAAAAATGAAAACCTTAGACACATACATCAGTATAGAAGTTTCAAATCAGTATACTTATAATAGCTGTTATCAGATGGGGCGACACGTCAAAGTCGTCCGCTATCATAATCTATACGTATAAACTCATTCTTTGTAACCAGCCACAGCAAAACTTTTCCCAAAATGTACACCGTTTGACATAGAGAGGCGACGAAAATGAATAATGAAATTTGCCATGGAAACCTGTAATGTCTTACATAATAAACACACTGTTTGCTGCTCCCTTCTACTGATCTTTGTTTTCGAAAATTTTAATTTTGAAATCAAACTGCACGGGTTGTGTACTGGTTAGAGAGCCATTCCAAAGCACCCTGGGTCCGGGTTCGATTCTCGACTCTTGCTTGGGTGTAATTTCGTCCGTCGCTTGACAGGGCAACGCTGGTCCAAATGTTAGGCGCCTCCATAATCAAGAGATCATTAATTCCGGTCTTGGTAGTGGCCAATGCCTATAAACGGAAAGTGTCCGCCATTAGGAAAAAAAAAAAAAACTTTGACATCATAGTCTTATTTGCTGGATACCATGTACTGCGGGTTCGATTCCCTGGTTGGTCATGGATGTTAATTTCTCCATCCTTTCAGTAGGGGTAATGTTGACCGCTTACAGTGTGCCCCCATAATAAAATGGACCATACTTGGGGCTCTAGTAGTATCGAATGACTAATCGTCAAGTGCACGACCTTAAAAAAAGCTTTGTTGAAAATGAAGACTTTAAAAGTACAAGTACGATCCTGATTTTTTTTTTTATATTACTGAAAACGGTAAATGGCTATTGACCGGTACTTGATCATCCAGCAATAAAGATTAAATAGATATCAACAATTATTTTAATTGCCAGAGTTGGACGTACGATAACAACTTGTATTAGAGTGGGCTCATTCGTTTGGGAGCTATAATGTCACCGACAGAGCCTTCAAACTTTTGTTTTTAAAAAAAATCTACTATGTGGAGATGAAATTTAGCAAAGTAAATTCACTGAACGTTGTAGTTTAGAGGCGTAATGCTAGAACTTAAACCCAAAAGATTGCACTGCAGTCTGCAGAAATAAGACGTTTTGAAAATTAATAGATTTCCTTTTAAAACGTTTTTTACGTTCGTTATTTTTGATCGAAAGCAAAGCTGAAACAGTTCTTGTGACATTCCACTTGCAGTGTATCATATTATGACCCCACATTGCTACGTGATTCTGAATTATTTTTATGTGCCCTACCTCCTCTTAAAGTTCATCCATACTTTTTAGTATGCACTGTATGGACATCGATGTATTATAAATGAGTTGGTTTGACAATAGACATACTGCTCACCCAGTGATGAGAGATCAGCTTTGGAGCGCTGCCAAAAAAAGAGGATGCTGCGATTTGTTTCACAGCGTGAAAATAGCGGAGATAGTTTCAGATGTGCAAGAAATTCTTTAACTAGTTGAACGGACAGGGTTGCCAATTTAGCCACATTTTGGCTTATTTGGATTTATCATTAACTTGGCGTTCACACAACAATGCGTACTTTTCCGTCCTCCAAGAACTTCCTTTCTCCCCTTCGGCCTGTTTTTTTTTTTTTTTTTTTTTTTTTTTTTTTTGAGGGAACTGCGCCAAAGCCGATATTTCATCTCTGGCTGAGCAGTACACGATGTTTATAATTAAAGTTCTTCTCTGTACAGGGTTCCACTGCGAAAACGGTTGAACAGATTGTGACCAACTTAAGTACTATGTATAGATTATTCATGAGATGCGGTCAAGGAATGTGAAAAACAATAGTTCAAAAATGTCCACTAGGTGGCGTTTTGCATAAAACCCAGTAAATTCAACGATGAAAATGGGTGATTTAAAATGGACAAACAATTTCAACATCTTTCAATAGTTTTCGAGCATTTATTGGCTAATTTGATCATCTTTTATTGACGAGCATTGAAGCACAACTCCACAAAATATTTTAACACTTTGCCGTCCGGCGACACCATCCCTACTAGCAATTTTGCTCGGGCATCCACCGGCCACGCAGCCAGCTGATGACGGCCCGAGCAAAATTGCTAGTAGGGATAGTGGTGTCGTACGTAAAGTATTGCTAAGTGGCCGGCGACACTACAGTGGTGTATTAGTATTTTCCATTTATTTGATCACTAGATCAGTTTCTGACATTTTGCTAACAGAATTCCAAGGCCAAAAACGGAAGGAGCGGAAATTTACGAGAGCAAACGCAATGCTGTGAAAATGGACCAAGCTGAATTCACAAATGAGTGCTATATAAGTCTGATGCTGCCATCTGGCGGTAATAAGTCAACTAATTCCCCTGAATTAACAATAGAATTTGGTACTTACGTGTTATCCCGGTGCGGCCGTCCGCCAAGACGAGCGATTTTTCACCAATATAAATGCCGGACGACACAGGAAATTATTGATGGTTCCGAATACAACTGACAACAGTTTGACAGTACATTTTACGAAATAATAATTTGTCGGGAATGACCGCCGGCATAATTACATAAGTACCTAAAATTTTTTTTTGAAGTAATTTTTATTTTATTTTTTTGTGCTTCAAACGAAAGCAATTTATTATAACGCTTTAAAAATTAATAAAAGTAATATTTTTTTTAAGTTATGTACTCAAGAGATAAAATCCAATTGATAAGTTTTGACGTATGCGCTGTGAAATATACAGAAAATGATTTTATGTCTGCATATTTAAGCAGCTATTCTGACATTCCACAAAGTTAATGCAGCTATTGAAACTGCGTTTAAAAGATTTGTTTACATATTACTTTTGTGTCTCACCACAGTCCGCGCCTCCTTTTTTTTTTCGCTGGTATGTAAATTTTGATGTTTTTTATTTATTTTTATAAATTCACACTTCCTGTTATATATATTAATAATTTGTTATAAAATGGGAAGTTTAATTTTCTCATATTTCATGATAACACATTTGTAACCAAGAGTTTTTGAAAATACATAAATTTTAACAATTTCGTTGTTGCTATCATAAACAGGCTATTGTAAAGAGGTGAACCTTATATTCTGTTTCCCTGCAGTAGTTTTAAAAATAATAAAAACCTTTATTTTTACAAAATACTTAAATTAAACATTTTAATTTTTAAAATTAATTATTATCATTACCGGCCACCCAAACCCGGCGCTAAGCGAAAAAATTTTTACGAGACATGCGGACGGCAAAGTGTTAAAATGATTTCACCATACAAAGCGCCACCCAGTGCACATTTATTGAACTAAACTTTTCAAAAATCCTCTTTGAGCGCATTTCGTGTACAGCCAGTATTCGAAATTTGATGGCAATCCGCTCACCCGTTTTATCTGTAGAACCCTTCTCATAGGGGAAGTTTAATTGCAGCCACCCCTGTACAATGGACAAAAGTCCTCAGAGACCCACTTAGGCGACATCAGTCCCCGGCGGTCATCCTCTCACGCGGGTCCCTTTTTGACATGAGCATGTGCACTCACACTTTATGGAGATAGATGCAAGAAGTAAAATAGACCTGTCTTGTCCCCAAAACAGCTGCAAAGCATTGTCTTGTCTCGCAACATTCGTTTACAGCGTGTTCCTAAAGCACTGACCGAGGTTTTTTTTCCGTAAATATTGATCATTGACATACACCATAACTTACAAAAATACGTAAGAAAAGGTACTGATACAGATTTTTATAATATCGATTCAAATTTTAATACTACCTGCCCCCCCCCTCTCACCCCGAACCAACAAAAAAAAAAAAAATCCCAATTAGAAAATGTGCCCCGTACATTAATTAGGTAATGCCTTTCACCACGAAAACAAACTCAGATACGATATGTTTGACTAGATGTTAAGTTGGTGATGAAACAGTACTAGTTGTGGCAAAATTAATACTAGGGGCATTCAAAAAGCAAGTTACACTTGTTCCTCCATGGATGGCAACATTGCGAAACAAGACCGAAGCTTAATCAGACGATAGTCCAGTCCGTTGGGCTTCCAACGGTAGCAATTTCATTCGGATAGTGACAATCGTTGGTGCGTACTACGAGAAGGAAATGCCGCGTAAACTGGAAGCTTACTCCAACGTTGAAGTAAGCGGCACACTACGTTTTTGTGGGCAAAACGCTTCAAGCAAAGGCATTGCCCTCTTGCATGACAATGCAAGACCTCACAAGGTACGCCCAACACAGGATTTGGCTCGCAGCTTTGGATGGGAGGTCTGGCAGCATCCACCGTACAGTCCCAAACATACACCCCTTGGAGTAAGCTTCCAGTTTACGCGGCATTTCCTTCTCGTAGTACGCACCAACGATTGTCACTATTCGAATGTAATTGCTACCGTTGGAAGCCGTGAAACTGAACTATCATCTGATTCAGCTTCGGTCTTGTTTCGCAATGTTGCCATTTGTGGAGGAACAAGTGTAACTTACTTTTTGAATGCCCGTTGTATATGTTTAAGGAATCATTTTCTCTTTGTAATTCATGTAGGAACAATGAACCAAGATTATCCGACGTCATTTTTTTTTTCCTTCTAGAGCCTTTGAAAAGCGATTTAAGTCAGCAAGTATTTAATTTCCTATCTCGACACATTTTAGGATTAAATCCTATAATTTTGCACATCAGCTAATTAATGCGTGAGGCACATTTTACTAACTGGAGATTTTTGTTTCTAAGAAGACGGTATAAAATTTTCAATTTTGAAATTATTTAGATTCGATATCCTAAAAATTTTAATCGAAATGAAAAAAATTCTGTATCATTTTTTTTCTCCACATAACTTTAATTTATTGTGCAGCTGCGGAAAAAAAGCCCCACATTGTTCTTTTTTTCGGTGGTCGTTCGCCGTACAGCTAAATTACAGATACCAATCGAGATCTGTATCGATCCGTTTACGACTGACGTATACTTTAATTTGCTATGCATAAAAATTGCATAAGGAGCCAACTACATATTAAAATTCGCACCAACTTTTTCTTTTCCAATAGCCACCCCTAGATTTCACTTCATATTTCAAAAATTCAGCTCATTTTAATCCCGGATACCCATTTTCAATAAATTTGACGAAAAATGGGTGAGCTTCCAAAATCCCTCTCCCCATATGTTAAAATATTTTTCAATACTTCAATTCATATCTCATATAATATTGATAGTAACAAGCTGATTTTTATTCGTACTATTAGAACTAAACGACCCAAACATAATTTAATGTTATTATGATTTTTAATAAAATATTAATATAAATTATGAATTATTAAATTAATATTCAAAAAAATTATGAATAGCGACCTAGCCAAATCTCGATGGAAATAGATTCAGAAAGTAATATTACATGGCTGTGCAAAATTTCAAATTTTTACGTTCACTACTTTAATTTATATTAAATAAAATATGTTATTTTCATGAGTTAAGGGAGCATATATAAATTTATTAAGTGACAATTTTTTAAAAATTGCTTAATATGAACGTAAATTAGATTTATTTTGTGCAAAAACACAATAAAAGATAGCGGTATTAAAAAATATCAAATTTTGAAGAAATTAATTAGAGATTTCTATAGTTTGATGGTGATTCTATAAAGCGTCTATTGTTGCGTCCGCTAATATATTCCCCAAATAAAATAATTTCCAGGTATAGAATTAAATGCAGTAAATGTGTGTCTTGTAATGAAACGTCCTATTTCTGAAAACTAACATCCTCAACATTCCAAGCATGAATTTGACCTTTTTTAATATTGGAAACATAGGTCTTTGGACTTCCCCATACTTTATCGAACATTCAAAAAAAACAGTCAAAATCCCTTTTTTTCTGTCTAAATTTTGTGATCTGACTATAAATTACAAACACACTGATAATATAGGGTCGGCAAAAAAGTAATTGTGTTTTTTACATGAAATTCACACAAATAAATTTTCAATCATGAAACCATTCTTTAAATTGTACCGTAGTTCCCAGAAGCATAATCTTTTTTGCCAATCTGCGACGACTTTTTAGGCACTGAAAAAAATTTGCAGCATAATTTTACAATAACTGAAAAAAGGTTGTAGGATTCAGTAAGCATATTTTATCATAAGCTTTCATTTATCTAATGTTAGTTAATAAGTTAGACTTGATCAAACTGATAGAAATTTACATATATAATTTATTGAGAATAATACATAACAACCTGTTTCAGTTGTCTTGTTTAACAGAATTGGATAATGAGGAAAACTATGTAAACAGATATTCTTAAGAAAAACATTTCTGGTAGGTTATATCAAATTTTACAGCAATAATCTATTGAGAAGGACAGTGTTGTAAATAAATTATTTTTCTAGATAGAATGTAATAGTTAGACAGCAAAACTTTTTGTGGCACTCTTAGTTTAAATTGCATAAAAAGCAAGAAATGAGAAAATATTCAGTTTAATTATCAGGCCAAAAACTATAGCAGTTTTAATTACATGAAGCAAGGTAAACAGTTAGCACTATCCCTTTAAGACCTGGGTTATTTTTGCTACAAAAAAGTATTTGAGTGTAAGATAAATTTCTTAGTTTTGTAAATAGCTCATTAAGTTTATCGAATAACACACAACTCAAATATGAGAAATTATTATTTCATACCTGGTTGTGATATTATTATTTCATACCTGGGTGTGTTTCATACCTGATGTATGAAATCGACTTAGGAAATATGACTTACACTTTTTGAGAGAGGATGTAGATCACATACACAATTGTGTAGGTCAGGACTTAAAGGGTTATTTATTATTCTTGATATCACAAGAGAAGAGATATTTTTGTCCATAATTTTGTTCGTACTGACTCTAGCAAAATATTTGTAATAAGAGACCCCAAGCATGGAAGTAAATGCAGCTTTCAAAAATTTTCTGGTTCCTGTATAACCAGATGGAGGGTCATAGAGAAATATAAACACTCTGTGATCAACAGTTCCAACAGCTTGTTCGTCATTGCCATCTGTTCATTTTAATTGCATTTTGCTCACTTTCTCAGTGACCGATCCCCAACTTTCACAGGAAGCTTCCGATACTGGAATTGAAAGTGTGTGTGTGTAAAAAACTTAATAAATGCAGGTATTTTCTTCGAAAGCTCATGAACAGCCTTAAACAATTTCAATTGGAAACCGATTTATATGTAATTTTTCCCCTCATGAAATCGTAAATCATATTTTCAAATTCTTATATAACATTGAATTCTTGCATTCCAAGCAAACAACTTTATCCAGCTGTGCAGCCATTTCAATAAACAATTGAAAGAGAACACAAAACTTCTTTTTGTATCTGCTATCTGCTACATTTACGGCCTAGAGTATTTTTGAGCTGTGATGGGGGGGGAGGGATATTATATTCTTCCGCATTTTCTAACAGAAAATGTTAATTTGAAAATTAGTAGAGGAATTTTTTTCATGATCTTAAAAAAGAATCCGCAGGATTCCCATTAGAAAAAAAAAATTGGGTGAGATTTCTCACCCCTCCCGTTCATTAAAAATTTTAGCAGATTGATCATGTGGAAAACTTTCTAAATTGATATTTCCTTCAGCTATTCTAATAAGATTGCTTAAATTTGCACTTGAAAGTTTACTGAAATTTGCACTTGAATTGTTCATGAATATTAAAAATCTCAAAGAATCACATCCAGTTTAACTAAGCAACAGAATTATTAACAATAATATTTTATCTAGTATAATCTTCTTATATATAATAAAATCCGAGAGTAAACATTGTATGTAGCTATGTAGGTAAGTTTGTGACCACCGTTCTTCTTGCGCGCGTCTCTCGCTCGCATTGCGCGGGACGGTGGGTCGCAGACCTACCGAATTTTGCATACGGCTTCACTAGGACAGATCCTAACATGCCTCGGAGTGATTTTTTCGAAATTCGAATTAGAAAATGTTTTATTTTATGTTTTGTCCGATTTTTAGCGATTTTTCTCGCTTAATACGTAATAACGCCGGTAATTACACTCGCAAGAAAACGAAATTTACATCATAGGATAGAGGAGAAAATTTTCTTTTAAAAATTGTTTGTTCGGACTGTGTAACATAATTTTTCAGATTTTTGGGAATTTTTCAAATAAAATTAAATTTGACGCTGACTTTCGTAAAATATTTTTAAAATTGCTGCATCTTGAATTCTATCCGTCATAACTTTTTTATATTTTGTCAAATGACGGAGCATACATTTCGCCCTCTTTTAAAAGAAAAACCAGTGGAAAATATAAATTAGGAGATTTTTTACGAATTTTTAAGTAAAGAATTATTTTCATTTCAATACCAGCAGCTTAAAAGTTTAGGTATGATATCTTGCGTTTTGGTTGTCTTGGAGACAGTAACAATGATTGAAATTGGCAGTTGAAAAAAATAAATAAAATTCTTTAAAATAACTGAGTTTTCACATGTGAAAAGTGCGTGTTTTTGATGTCATACTTTTAAACTCTTTCGAAACTCAATCAGAATAACGGACTCACAAGCAAAACATACGCCACGCATGAAATAATTCTATATTTTACTTTACGTTGCCAGATAAATAATTGAATGCTGTTTTTTCACCAGTGAATTATCCAGCATTATTTTCAATTGAGATTTTAAACGGGACACGTTTTCGAATAGCAGGAAATATATTGCGGTATTAAACAGGGCCTGATTATGACCAACAGGGGGCTCCGGGCATTGATGAATTTTGGGGGCCCCCATGTATGAAATTTGTTTTATTTTTCATAATTTTTTTTTTTGTAAAAAAAGGACAACATTTGAAATTGGGGGCCATTTCGAGCCGGAGGCCGCATGGCAAAGTCCCGATTTGCCCATGATATAATAGGGCACTGGTGCTAAATACAACAATCTGACAAGAATTATGCGTAAAAATCTATGGAGAGCTGATTTAGTGGCAGCCATAAACTGAAATGATTATCGTTTATGCTGATGCGTAAATTGCAAAGAATCACCAAAGAGTAAAAGCCTAAAATCGTGGCGAATATCTAAACAGTTTCTTTAAATTAAGCATTAACGGTTGCAAAACGACAGTATATTGTATTGGTATCAGTAAAAGATAGTATAATTAATAGTAAGTAGATATGCTAATGCAATATTGATCAAAGCACAATATACCGCATTAATAAATATTTCGTGAAACTAAGCCTTCTATTCATTCTTCAACAACCGTCTTACATCACAGCTAACGAAATAGTAAGTAAGTCTAATAGTCGCGTTAATATATCCCGCGGTAGTTTCAACAGAAAAGACTGTAACAGAACTTTCTTTTTTCTTGGAGATTCTGTTTTCTCACAAGAGTTATGATCACATTTTTTAGGAAAATGTTCTCTTCTTGTCTTGCGAAGAGCGGGTACACAACTACAGTAGAAGACCCAAAATCCGCCGACCCGAAATCCGCAAGGCTCTAAAATCCGCACTGTCTGTTCAATGTAAACAATGAAATCTGCCCTGCATGCTGCAAGCTCAGAAAACTACACTATCGCCACAAAGTAAAACTGAATAAGCTATTCCCACTTGAAAAAAATATTTTAAGAGTTTGTGAGCTCTCATGGTAACATTGATATCCTTGAAATGACTGACAGTGACATAATTAAAACTCAATTATGATCACATGACAGAGACTCTGACACAGTAACAAATGAGGATGATCAAAAAGTTGATAAAATAACATTTAATCAAGGTTAGGCTCTGAGAAAGAAATATCTCAGATTTGTAGAGCAGCAAAGCTGTGTTACAGAACAGGAAATAATGAGGGAAAAAAAAAACTATAATTAGAATATCCCAAAGTCCTAAACTACTATTGAATATACGTGTTTAAATAAGTTGAACTATAATCTTACAATTTTGTATATTGTATTATTTCACTGTATTTTTATATTATGATTCTGATAATAAGTAACATGATTTGTTTCTCTTTATTTTATTTGTCTGGGTGGGGTGGAGGGAAATAGAATAAATTTCCTATTATGACCCAAAATCCGCAAAATTCTAAAATCTGCACAAGGTCTGGAACCAAGCTGTGCGGATTTTGAGTCTTCTACTGTATTTAATTATAAAATAAAACGGTTCTCCACATCATGTAGTATCTAAGGTATTAATGGCATAACTTAAATCTAAAAAAGAGTATGATGCAGAAATGAGACATTTTGAATATTAGGAAGTTTCACTGCGAACCGTCACGCTTTTCTTTTCTAATTGCGAATGACACCGACATAGTTTTTTGCGTCATAATATTAACAATGGTCTCAGGTCAGTACTTATACTAACTTTACAAATAACTAATGAGTAACTTTACGCCACGAGTCAAATCATTTTGCTTATTTTTTGATCCCAAATCACTGGAATCAATTCGAACTATACATGTAAGAAAAAGTTTCGTTCCCTACCGTGCGGAGAACGGGCACGCAGCTAGTAAAATTATATAATATAACTTAACATTTATATAAATATTAAATTATATTATACTACCAAGTTAAATTATATTATACTAACAGATATATTTAGTTCAAATTCTTACTACAGTAAAAGCTAGATTATCCGGCATTTAACCGGAAAATTTCAGCTTCCCTTTTTTTTTGGAGGGGGGGGGGCTCTTCTTACAAGACTGATTAACTCTTACAGTAAACCACAACTAAACTTAGAACGGAAGGGGGGGGGAGGGCAAATTTCAAACTGCCAGAGGATCTCAATAATTCCATGAATCGTAGTGGTTGGTATATAAAAAAACAAACAGATGAAATGCTCTCAGAACTCATATACAACGGACGGACGCACATACAAAAACAAAACATTTTACAGCTGGCGAGTAGGAGGAGAAATATCGACACATCAGCTCAGTGCGGATAGCAAAAATTAATATTCCCCCCTCTGCATTCCAATGATTCAACCGTGTTATCTCTAAACAGAAACTCGGAGAGGAAGAGGGGGGGGGGGACGCTTCTTTGCGGCCGTGTCAGCGCCTTTTTGTCTTCGGCCGTTAACGACGATTCTTTTCGGATTGCGACAGTAGTAAAGCGAAAACAAATTTTTGTATTTGTAAACTGGTGTTTTTAAACTTTCAAACAGTGCGCCAGAATTTCGCTCAGGTGGCGAATATTTTGCAGCGCGAGAATGCCTCGGGCTGTAATATTTTTTGCACGAGATTAAAGAAATTTGTACGAGATTCTCGCGCTCTAGCGGGAACCCTGATCCGGATACAATACTCTTATGAAAATAATCTGCAGACTGTAAAAAAATCTGCGACGTACGTCTCACGTCTCGCATTTTCTGCTACGGGGCCGTAGCTGAGTAACATTCATGCTTGTAGTCAGAAGAGCAGAGAGCAGCCTCTCATTCCTGCCAGCATTTCACCGGTGTAGGAGAACCACTAAGGGAAATACTCAATAACAATTTCAAAATTGTGAGCAGTCGTTTTGCATTTTTCATTTAAATCATGCGTACGAACCAAGGAAGTTATGAACTCCTGGGTAGGATGGGTCGAAATGAATTTTTTATTTTCGGAACGCTTTAGTGCGGAAAAGTTGCCTATTCTAATAAGAAGATCGCGCACCGCACTTATAAAAAATTGCAAAAAAAAACACGATATTTTGTAATTTTTTTCTGTAAGTTTAAACTTTTGAAATAAACAAGCTTTAGTTTTTCATGTTTGTTTTATGGTTTAAATAAACCAAATAAATTAAATTCGGATCAATAATTTAATATTTTCAGTTCGCGCAACGTCTTAGAAAAAACAGAAAGTTACCAAAATTTCGCAATTTCCACTGTGCAGCTGTTCGCTCGTTTAGATATGTCTAGTGCAGCACACAGCTCATTTATCTAACAAAGAAAATGGGGAGGGAATAATTTGGAATCTTTGTATTTGGCACTTTTTCTTTGTAAGATCACAGACTAAGGATTAAATAGACCGCTCGCGCAGGGTTGCAAAATGAAGCAAGCACCTGGTCACGTGATGAGTGGACCCGACCGATCCAGTTCATACGGGAATCCATTGATATTTCAATGCGTGAGTGAGAAAGGCCGGTTTGAAAACCTGAAAATTTATTGAAAACGGTGAAATCCTGCAGCTCACATGGATGCAATGAAAAATTTACCAAAGGTGGCTCTGTTACATTTCATCGGGAAATAATATTTTTATAAGTTTTTTGCTTTATTAATGAAAAATAGCTGCACAAAAATACTTCTTAGCTCCTAGCTCTGACGTTTGTCGCAATTGAAAACGGTGTTATTCAATTTGTTGTGAATGAAATTAATCATTTTTTAAAGATAATTGTTTATTATCTTTTATGAGAGCTATCTGTATATTTTATATATTTATTAAATGTTCAAAATTGGAGTTTAATCGGATACTACGTGTCTTGATGTAAATTCATATATTTGGCGATGTGTTGGCGAAGTTGTTTATAGTCTGAAATTTTCATGTTTTTCAGGCTATAATTTAACAGAAAATAAAACTTTATGATTATTAATTAAATGTGGAATGTTTTACAGTATGTAACAAATATATTGTCCTTTTCCGTACAAATTCACATGAAATGTTCATTTAACATTTTCTTTTTACATATAATTAAGAACTATACTGTCATTGACATTTAGAACTGAATAACATCTTATTGTTTAATTTTCGTTTATTTATACACATATGTGATGTTTGAAAATGTATTTCCAGTTATTTATTTACTCTCGCTTTTGTTAATACATGTACCGTTTTCCAAAACTAAAGTATCTGGAACATGTCCTGAAAAGATTTATCCGATTACTTTTCAGATTTCCAAGAAATCAAGAAAGGAGATAATCTCTTGAAATAGTTAACTGGGCTTCTTAATTTAAATTTATTGCTAGTTTTGAACTAAAATAAAATACAGCTTGATTTTATTTCGGCAGGAAATTTGAAGAAAATGATTCCCTTTTTTAATAAATTTTCACAAAACAACTTGAAATTTTAATGGTGACTATGTTTTTTTCTTCCCCGTAAAAAATAATAACATTAGTTACATTGTCTCTAATAAATAATAATAATAATAGCATGATAAAGGTATTGCTTAAAGAATGAATTTTTTTATTTAAAAAGTTTAAATGTATAATTTATTTTTGCTGTTGTCAGTTGTTAAAATATTACATTATGCGAGGTGTAAATCATATGCACGAAATCCATTTATTCTGATTTCTTTGGTTTGTGAGCTTTTCAAAGAACTAAAATAAACGTTTTCCTACTTGCTAAATTGCGTTAAGTTTCCAACATTCCTCATACTCGCTTCACCAAATGCGGCGAAAAGAAGCCAAAAATTTCCTCCTCAGTCACGTGATGAGTGGAATTTTCACCGAGGTGTTTGCTTCACTCGGGAATAGGGGTTTTATCACAGCGCTAGCGGTCTACCAGATATCCTTAGTCTATGTGTAAGATAAACTAGCTGCGTACCCGTTCTCCGCATGGTAGGGAACGAAACATTTTCTTCCATGTATAATTCGAATTGATTCCAGTGATTTGGAATCTAAAAATAAGCAAAATGATTTGACTCTTGGCGTGAAGTTACTCATTAGTAATTCGTAAAATTAGTATAAGTATTGACATGAGACCATTGTTAATATTATGAAACAAAAAACTATGTCGGTGTCATTCGCGATCAGAAAAAGAAAAGCGTGACGGTTTGCAGCGAAAATATCTTACTTTCAAAAAATCTCATTTCTACATCATACTCTTTTTTAGACTTAAGTTATACCACCTTAGATACTACATGATGTGGAGAACCGTTTTATTTTATAGTTAAATAGTTGTGTACCCTTTTCTTCGCAAGGCAAGAAGAGAACATTTTCCTAAAATGTGATCGTAACTACTTGTGACAAACCATAATCTCCAAGAAAAAAGAAAGTTCTTTTACAGTCTTTTATTCTGTTGAAACTACCGCGGGATATATTAACGCGACGTAGAATTACTTAATGTTTAGTTAGCTGTAATGTAATACGGCTGTTGAAAAATGAATAAAAGACTTAGTTTCACGAAATATTTATTAATGCGGTATGTTGTGCTTTGATCAATATTGCCCTAGCATATCTACTATTACTTATACTATCTTTTATTGATACCAATACAATATATTTTCGTTTTTCAATCGTTAATGCTTAATTTAAAGAAACGGTTTAGATATTTTCCACGAATGTAGTCTTTGGTGGCTTTTACAATTTACGCATTAGCCTAAACGATAATCATTTCACTTTATGGTTGCCATTCAAACAGCTCTCCATGCATTTGTACGCATAATTTTTGTCAGGTTGGCGTATTTAGCACCAGGGCCCTATTATCGCACGGGCAAATCGGGACTTTGCCCAAGGCCCCCGGCTCGAAATGTCCCCAATTTCAAATGTTGTTCTGAAATATTCTTTTTTATAACAAAATTTTATGAAAAATAAAAAAAAATTCGATGGATGAGGAAATTAGATGGGGCCCCCCAAAATCATCAATATCCGGGGCCCCTATTGGTCATAATCAGGCCCTGTTTAGCACCGTAAAATATTTACTGCAATTCAGAAACGTGTCCCGTTTAAAAATTCAATCGAAAGTAATGCTAGATAATTCATTGTTGAAAAAACAAAATTCAATTCTTTTTCTGACAACGTAATATAAAATACGGAATTATTTCGTGCGTCATGTATGTTTTGCTTGTGAATCTGATATTCTGATTGATTTTCGAAAGGGGCTTTAAACTCGTTATATGAAAATGACGCAGATTTCAATGAAAATGACACAGATTTCACGTGCATTAACTCAGTTATTTTAAAGTAATTTAATTTATTTTTTTCAAATGGCAGTTTTATTCATTGTTACTGTTTCCAAGACAACCATAGCGGAAGATATCATGCCGAAATCTTGAAGCAACTGCTATTGAATTCAAAATCCTTCTTTACATAAAAATTCGTAAAAAAATCTCAATTTATATTTTCCCTCCGTTCTTCTTTTAAAAGTGGGCGAATAGTATGCTCCGTCTTTTGCCGAAATATAAAAAAGTTTGACAGATAGAATTAACGATGCAACAGTTTAAAAATTATTTTACGCAAACGTCGTCAAAAGAGGAATTCTTTTTAAAAATTCCCCAAAATCGGCAAAATATGTTACATAGTCAAAACAAACTGTTTTCGAAAGAAAATGTTTTCCTCTATCTGATGATGCAAACATCGTTTTACTGCGAGTGCAATTACCGGCGTTATTACGTATTATGCCAGAAAAATAGCTAAAAATCAGACAAAACATAAAATAAAACATTTTCTAATTCAAATTTCGAAAAAATCGCCCCGAGGCGTGTTAGGCAGAGCCCGATTATCACACGGGCAGGCGGGGCAATAGCCCGGGGCCCCTGAACAATAGGGGCCCCCAAATCTCTGGAATTTATTATTAGAAATTTATTTATTCTGAAATGAGATATTGAATAAAAAATTGTAATACCTATTTAGACTAAAGGTGGATTCATATCTGCCGCGCCGCACCGCAAGCATGCCGTATTGTTTCGCCGTTTAGGACCGTTGGCTGTCCGCGCGGCGAGCTTACGGTGCCGCAAGTAAATACACCAATGCTCTTCTGTAATTGGCTGTAGCTGTAAAAGCTCTCCTGTAATTGGCTGTAGCTTTGCGGTCGCTGCGGAATATCTGTTCTCGTCAGATAATGCGCAAACCCTCGGCGCTCGCCGCGCGTGCGCCGTGTTGCTCCGCCACGTGACGTCATTGCGGCGTCTGAGCGGTGCGGTACGGCCAGTATGAATCCGGCTTAAGGCGACCATATTTCTAAACAGTAATTTGGGGACAAACCAAGCATTGTCCTCGAATCTAAACAAAACTTTGGGACACAAGAAAATATTTTCGAGGACTTATTCGAGGACAACATATTACCATGTACACCCTCCAAAAAAAGTATTCGAGTAAGAGATAAATTTCCTATTTTAGATTTGCGAATAATAATTGAGTTTTTGAAAAACGTAAAACGTGACAGAAATATGGAAAGCCATATTTATACATAGCCTAATTCATATTCTATGATAAATAAATTATAATATACGAAACCAACGTAGGAAATTTTTACTCGAATACTTTTTTTGGAGGTTGTATACCAGTATACCCATACTTAAATCTTGACTGACTTTGATACTTAAAAATGAACTCTAATAGCTATTTATATCAATTGTGTATTCGTATTTCTAATAAATTAATCGGAGTATTCATTCATTTATAAATATTTATTTAAACCAGAAGTATGAAAGAAACACCATGCTGAAATATTGCAACTTATTGAAAATTTAACTCTTGGAATAGTATTTGTATTTTTCAGAAGACATTGCTTTTTTCATTGCATCATTTTGTGATAATTTTTCATGAAACTTTGTACACCCTCTAAAAAAAGTATTCGAGTGCAAGAAAATTTTCGTACATCAATTTCAAGCATGGTTTTTCATGAAAAGTGATTAATCATTAACAAAACTGAAATGGGAAATTTGGCTCATAGTCGAGAACTTTATTGAATGCCTGCACACGCTACACACACAATGACAAGAAACGTTTTCAGAGATCGAATTTCATTGTTTCTCTGAGTAGATGGCGCTTTTAGTTGGTTTATTTTTCTTATTTCTTCAGTTTTTTCTGTAAGAAATAAACTAAATGGAAACTTTTAGGGGAAAAAGGTACAAATCTTTAAATTTGGGGACAAAATGAAAAAAAGATCTATATTTGGGGACTGTCCTCGAATTTCGAGGACGTATTTAAGACTTAATTTAGACATGAAAAATAGAAATGAACACTAGCCAAAATTGCAGACGCACGCCACACTACTTAAGCCGGACCCATACTGGCCGTACCGCACCGCTAAGACGCCGCAATGACGTCACGTGGCGGAGCAACACGGCGCCCGCGCGGCGAGCGCCGAGGATTTGCGCATTATCTGGCGAGAACAGATATTCCGCAGCGCATGCAAAGCTACAGCCAATTACAGAAGAGCTTTTACAGCTACAGCCAATTACTTAAGAGCATTGGTGTATTTACTTCCGGCAAGGCAAGCTCGCCGCGAGGACAGCCAACGGTCCAAAACGGCGAAACAATACGGCATGGTTGCGATGCGGCGTGGCAGATATGAATCCACCTTAACAAGAAAAACTTGTTGACGTTAAATGTGACGTATGATGCATTGGCCAATCACCTCGTTTTCCACGCCTAGGGTGGTGGCAGGATTTAATCGCGAATACTGTTTACAGGTGTTTCTCTTCTCAACTCAACTCTACTTATTTTGTTATCTTGTTTTGCTGCACGGAGGTACAGAATTTTGCATTTTTTTTCCAGGTAAATCTACACATCACTCTTTAAAAATAAAGCCATTAATATAGTTTTTATCATCATTTTACATATTACTTACAAATCAATCCAATCATATTGATTCTGAAAATTTCATAAAAAGAAATCAAAAATATTTTTACCTCTAGAGAATCTTGATTTAATCGTGAAGTCATGAGGAATGAAAATCCGCATTCTTTCACAAGAAAAGTATGTATTTCAAGAGCAGCTTTTAAGGTAACCTTCAGACCGAAACAAGTGGAATCAGATATAAAATTATAATTTTTTTCTTTTGCAAAATCTTCCCACTGTTTTATAAAAATCAAGAAGTCTTGAATTGCCTAAATATAAAACAGTAAGAAATTTTTATAACTAAAATATACTAAGAGCACAGTCAATTAAAAAGGACTATATTCCGTATACGGTGCATTGTTTACATATCGATGTTTTTGTTTACAAATCCTTGGCGAACACTCTGACGCTAGAGTGAGCGATGCACCGCCAAAGTGAAGTTACCTGCCGGTGGTATTTGTGACTGGCAACCATAAAGAATACGTGTTTCGTCAGGTTTGGGAATTTGAAATTGTTTCTGTTATTGATGGAAGGGAATGAAATGTGTTATGTTAATATATGAAACGAATTTGTGCGTGCTTGTTAGAAATATAGTGTGATATAAAGCTAAATAAAAGAAAGCATGCTGGTGTTACGTTATAAGCCGGTGGGTGTTGGGGACATTTCTGAGCGGTCACTTAAAAAAATATAAAGGTAAGTGCTCTTTTTTAACGAATCTTTGCAATGTTTAAGGTTTTTAATGTGAATTTTAAATTGATATTGGATGTGTTTATGTTTTCGTAAGTGCTATTTACGTGCTATTCTAAAAATACTGACTTTATAAGAGGTGTACAACTAGGTTGTTTTTTTGAGTTGAAAACGGGCCAGTGTTTGCCCAGTTTACATTAGCTGTAGAACTAGGTTGCTGAATCCACTGAGGTTTTTTTCAGTTAAAAACGGTCCACTGGTTGCATAGTTTACATAGCTGTACAACTAGGTTGCTGAATCCACTGAGGTTTTTTTAGTTAAAAACGGTCCACTGGTTGCATAGTTTACATAGCTGTACAACTAGGTTGCTGAATCCACTGAGGTTTTTTTTTAGTTAAAAACGGTCCACTGGTTGCATAGTTTACATAGCTGTACAACTAGGTTGCTGAATCCACTGAGGTTTTTTTTAGTTAAAAACGGTCCACTGGTTGCATAGTTTACATAACTGTACATCTAAGTTGCTTAATCCACTGTATTTCTTTTAGTTAAAAACGGTCCACAGTCCACTTTTTGCTCATTTTAAATTGCCTGTTACTGAATTTGCAGACGTTCTTTTGGTTAAATATGGACGTTGTATTTTGTTTTAATGTTTTTGTAAGTGGAATATATGTGCAATTTTAATGTGTTAAAATACTTTGCTGATCGTGCAAAATGGTTGGCGACAGTAGCTGGAGCTTGGGGGTTGCCAAGCTCCAGCGGCTGTCGCTGTGTTTACATGGGGTGCGCACCGGCTTGTATGATTTTACCGTTCCTCCTTATACATGTGCATCGCAGCTGAGACGCTAGCACTAAAAAACTATAGAAATAAAAATTGAAATAAATCCTAACAAACTAATTTAAAGTCTGCTTTTGTAAATATCAAAGATATTCTTTGGATAAATTGTGTCCAGAGACAGATTAGGACAAGCTTTCATGTTATACCCTTTAGGGTTGTCCATTTCCACTACAGCTTCCCAATACTTGGTACTTATAAGGCCTTTATGAGTCTAAGAGAAAAATAAAAAAAAAGAAAACAATGTATGATCTAAATTAACAAGAAAGCAAAAATATTACACTATCTAATAAATAACAAAACTATACCATCATCTGCTTATTTGATGATATTGAATTCTTAATATTCTTGATCAGATGTGGGAAATCTGATATAAACCACAATCTTCGACTTTCATCAAAAATATGAGGAACACTGACTTCTTCATCCGTTATTCCAAACCGGCTCCACATACTCCGGTTCCAAGTAGCGCCGTCACTCATGACTGCGTCGACAAAGAACCCAGACCTTTCTAACAGAATTATGCACTCTATGAGAAGCTTTTGTAAAATGGAACCGGCAGCAGCTCCCTTGCTCAGGAAACATGCTAATGCTTGAACCCACTTACCCCTAAAGGGCTGGAACATCAAAACTAAGGCATGGTCACCTACTTTAGTTTTTAGTTCCTCAGGGGTGTGCTGCCCAAGATTGACAAAACCACTAAGCTCCAAGCTTCTCTTATTAAAATGTACAGCTTCAGAGAGCTTCATCTCATCAACAAGAACTGCACCTATAAATGAAGAAAGAAAAATTATGAAGTTTTAGTAGTCAACTAGTGGCAGCTCAAAACCTATTTAAGTGGTGGACACCAAAAATATATCTCAGTTTAAATAAGTTTGACTAAGCATGGGTATGTCAAGTGTTCCTTCTAAATTTTAATGAAAAGACATGAAATAAATATTGATACACTGCCCCATGGCTTCCTGCAATTACAAGAAATTACTGCATATACATACACACACACACACATCAATAAATATATAGTGCATTGATTTATTTCATACCTCTTCGTTCAGTGGCATTCATATAAGTGGCTTTCTTCTGCAGGCAAGAAAAAGTGCTATTTTGGAATCCATACATGCCCTTGATGTTTTGAACGTACTTCATCAACGTATTGGAAGAAGGCAATGCCAAAATGTTGTGTTGGCGTACATGTTCATATGCTTTTTTGCTTTTTATGCGAAGAAGCAAGCACTCATAAATCCACTCCTGGGAATACCGCATGGATCTTTTGTTTTTTACTTTGGTTGCAGCAAAGCAAGTCTTAATGGCAGCTTGTTGTTGGGATGGCAGCGCACTTATTTCTGACTGCAGTATCTCCTCTTTCTTGGTGGAGCACTGTAACATTGCTTGCTGAACCTCTTTTTTTAATGATGATACCTACAGAAATAAAAATTGTTATGACAAGCTTTTATAATATTGAATATAAGAATAAAACTATTTCTAATATTACCTTCTTCAACAATCTTTTGGTTTTTTCGCACAGCATATTTTTTTGCTAGTGCAATTTTTATTTTCTCTTTTGACAATGCAAGAATTCTTTTTTTTTTTTTTTTTGCTTTATTTACAATGTCAGAATTTTTATTTTTCCTACACATTTTACATAGACCTTCATTTCTCATCTTAGACATATAAACCAGACAACCATCAGACTTCCTATTACTAAATACAAATAAATGTATTAAAAAAAAAAAAAAAAAAACCCTCATAACTGTTTTCACATTAAAAAAATAATAAATAAACAAATCCTACACTTTCAGACATATTTAAAAACAACTGGAAGGGGGGAAAAGACTTACATTCAACATCTTTGCAAATGATCATTTTATCAAAATTTTTTAATAGACAAGATATGCTGTCAAGGCTGTCTATATGATTTACTGGCTGTACTTCAACATTTTTTAAGAATATCTAAAATAATAAGAAACATCAAATCCTGATCTATTTAATAGATGATTTGAAAGCAATGAAAAAGGAGCACTGATATAAAATTTTCAAAATAGAAAAATAAGCATTTTTTTAAAATTAAAATGGGGGGGGGAATCCTGAAAAATATTGTAATTATTTTACAATCTGAATATCAATATTCACTTAAACATATAATTTCAAACTGTGCCACTGATTAGTTACGGAAAAAAATATTGAAGTTATATGCAAGAAATTATGATAGTACAGTTTTAAGTTAAAGACCAGGGTGGGAAAAATCTATTACCTGGGCATGCAGTGTAAAATTTTTAGCTGGGCATGTGTTCTTTTCTTCCACTTGCCCAACAGGGCATGTAAAAAAATCGACTGTGGGCAATTTATAAATTACTTTTTAAAAATATTATATATTTTTAAATGCTTTCAAATTTTGGTACAGAAAAACTAAATGTACATTTCTATTTCTGCGATTTTATAAATGTCTCAGTGGCAATCTCAATACCTTAACTGTAAACAGAATACAGAATCCCAACAATTATGGGGAAAGATAAAAACCTAACATTCACGTGTGTTTAAGGATTTTCTGATTTTTTTCTCCAATGCAAACAATATGAATAATGTAAATTTTACAGAACAATGAAATGTAGTGTTTTTGGGGCAAGTAAATTTTTGGTTTGGGCATGTGTTATTTTAGGTTACTTGCCCAACTGGGCATGCCAATTTTTAGAGATTTTTCTGCCCTAGTTAAAGACTATTTCTTTCCTATGACATAAAAAATATATGATACTCACCTTAACAGATAAATCTTTACATATAACAACATGTCGATCATATGATGTATCATTAAATTTGACAAAAATAATGTTCTCTTTATGATGATTGGTTCTTCCCCACCAATTATATGGTATCTCAATGTCAGATATTCTATTTGCTATTTCAAGAAAGAGATTGTTCTTTGGACAATCTGTGTCAAAAACATCCTCAATGCAAACACCACCTACGAATGAAGTAAGGAATAACTATGGAATTATACAACACATATACACACCAATAAAAGTAAATAAAATGGTAAACCAGGTACTATGATCAACATACTCAAAGATAGAACGATACAAGCATGTCAATGAAAAATCTTAAAAAGTATGCACACATATGTATCAAATATTCAGTACAGTACAGATTAATGATGAACATAACTCATTTCATTACCTTTCACACCAAGATTGATCTTTTTATTCCTTGGTATGTTGCTGCGAGGAGTAGGAGGTCTCCTCTTTCGTGCAGTTACCGATAAATATTTGGGTAAGTTAGGGAATTTAGTTGGTACAGAGCCAGGCTTCAAGGTTGGTCTTCCTTTTTCAATGATAGACACTGTACCATCAAACAACTTTGTTTTGTAGACTCTTTCTATGCATTCTTCATCAAAATGAAGCTCGCATATCTTACTTGTAGGTTGCAAAACTCTATCACTTCTAGGAACTGCTTTCCTCCACTGCTCTAGAAGGGTAATGTCCTAATTAAGAAAAATAAACAAAAAGACATTATAAATATAATTAACTTTTAAACAAAACCATTTTATGCAACAATATTTAAGTTTTAAGAGTTTAAGTAGTAGTATATGCTCCGGAAAGAGCAATGTAAGAATTGCTTGCCTTTAATATTTTAAAGTAAGCTCTAATTAAATTCAGAAAGATATATTTTGAATTGATTTTTCATTAAATAAATGTTTAATAAAGAAAATATTCATAAGAATTTCGAATAAATTAAATACATTTTAATTCCCCATAAGTGATGCTGCCATCTAGTGGCCATTACAAATTAAACAAATAGTAATTTTATTTTAGTAAACTCAATATTTTTTTGGACAAATTGAATGTTATCTAAACTGATGAACCAAGACTGATACTGAAACAGAATAAAGAAAACATAGTTGAATTAGTCTAGTACAACTGTTTTACTGCTTACACATAAGTAAGTGCCACAGAAAGCCATTGAAATTATGCACATGCTGTAATTTTGTATCATTTCCTGAATTAAATAAAAGTCATATAAAAATTACCAGTTTTTAATAGCTTGTTTAGTGTTCTGGTTCTAAAGAGAACTATAAATAAGGAGTATTATATCGATAAAAAGAGATAAAACTACGATTTCCTAAATTAATACATAGTGCAACAATGAAGCTTTCAGAAAAAAAAAAAAAAATTCTTAATTTTGTTAGTATGTTTAAGTTTTTTATTAATTTCATATAAATTATTAAGTTATTCCAATAACTATAATTAAATTTTAAGAGTTCTGAATAAATGTACCGAGTAATAATGACTTGTATATGAAAAATATTGCATTGTTAGAATACATTTCTCTAATCTAGTTTTTGTTTTAATCGCGATTATCAGATTCCGATTTCAGTGTTTAAAGGAATAGAAATTTCTTAAAATCGCTAACGTTTGACAGAAAATGTTTTTGTAAAATGACGCGTTTAATTTCATGCTAGTTTTAAGACCGGTTGTCAGATTGAGTGATTTATTTCATTTTAATTTTGCGTAAACAAAATGTAGAATACTTTACACAGAAAATTTAATTTTCGACAAATAGTATGTAAATATGATTTTATATAAAGTAAAAACATAATTATTATACAACAAAAAACACAATTACGATACAACTTCAATTTAAACAATAGAAAAAGTGTAAACAAAGGAAAACAAGACTTACGTTGGGAGCTTTGAAAAAACTAGGATTCTTTAATCCAAGTTCAGCATATTTTTTTCTTTGGCTCGCATAACCGGAAGTGCACCCGGGAGCAAAACATGCACTATGGGCCATCTCGAATTAAAAAAATAATTCATTCACCTATTTAAAAATAAAAAACCAACTTCTGTAGCAGCGATCCTATACTAAAGGCGTAGGGGGAGAATCAACAGCGCCATCTGTCGACTGCATCGGCCGTTAGGTCCGTTTTCAGGGAAGGAATCCCATTGGCGTTGGAGGTCCTTTCCAATATACGTCCATGTTTTGCTGTGATTGCTGCAAAGATTTGCTGTTCGCTACGCACGTGCGCTGTTATAGGCTGTTCCTTCACGTTTATGTAAATCTTAATATCATCACCTTTCATTTTTCCCGTCAATTAAATACTTTTAAAATACCTTCATCGCGGGCATATCATTCTGGATTTATGAAGAGGAAGGAGAAAGCTGAAAGAGAGGAGGAAAGGAAAAAAAATGAAAGGTAGCATTTTAAAATTTGCTGTAATTCGAGATTCTAAGGAAACTACGTCAGAGTCTGAATCAGAAACAGCGCAGCCCCGCAATCCTGATGATGATACAGAAATTGATGTTGAAGATAGTATCAAAACACATGCTGAAATTCAGCCTTGCAATCAAGATAGTGTGATTGATGATCTTGATGATCCTTCGCAATCTGAAAGAGATGACATACTTCAAACAGAACAATCGCAATTTCCTGATCCTGAGATAGATGGAATGAAAACAGATGCCGAAATTCAGTCCTTCAATCCTAGTAGTGTGACTCATGATCTATATCATTCTGAAGGAGTTGACACACTACAAACAGTGCAATTTCAATTTACTGGGTACAGCACTGATCCTGCTATAAATATTGAAAAAAGTTTCTTAAAAATAGATTCCGATTTTAAGTCATGTGATCCAGATCCTGCAACATGGCCTTTTCTTATGCATGATGACATGATAGAATATTTTATTAGAAATGCCCCTCCTCAAAACATGGAATTATTAAATGAAAAAAAAAAAAAAAGAAATATCTCTGGTTTTAATCGGAGCCTCACAAAAAATCATTTCTTCAGGGTGAAGCAAAATAAAGAAATCGCCAACAGAACTTGGCTTCTTCTTTCACCCGCAAATAAATGTTTATACTGTTGGGTTTGTAAATTGTTTTCCGACAATAGAACAACATTAGCTGGATCTGGGTTTTCAGACTGGAAACATGTAACAGAAAGACTGAGTGAACATGAAAAATCAATTCTGCACCGTAACTACATAATAAAAATGTCAAATCGCATGCAAGCATCACAGAGGATAGATTCATCTCTAGTTATTCAATTGGAAAATGAATGTAATTATTGGAGATCCATTCTACAAAGAGTTGTTGCAACTGTAAAGTTTTTATCTCAAAGAGGTATGGCATTTTTTGGTGAAAATTAAACTTTCAGATCCCCTCATAGTGGCAACTTTTTAGGATGTTTAGAGCTGTTAGCTCAGTTTGACCTGTTCCTTGCATCCCATATTCAGAAATATGGAAATCCAGGTCGGGGTCATACTAATTATTTATCATCGATTTGTGTTTCAGAGTTCATAGAGTTAATGTCGAAGAAAGTATTAAATAAGATAAAATTAGAAATTATTTCAGCTAAATATTTTTCCATAGTAGTAGATAGCACCCCAGATATCACACATTTAGATCAGCTGTGCCTTATCATGCGGTATGTAACACCCGATGGACATCCTACACTCTAAAAAGTGTGCCTCTGATTTAAGAGGCACATTTTGTTCATTTGTGCCTCTGAAGTTTGAGAGGCACCTTTGACATTGAGAGGCCCAATGAGCCTCTGAAACTTGAGAGGCACAAGAGGTGTCTGAAATTAAGAGGCACAAGAGGTGCCTTTAAACTTAGATTCAAGTGCCTCTTACACTTGCCAATCTAGGTTTACCCCAAATCCCATCAGGGACAATATTTTTATGCAGGTTTATATTATTAATAATATATTGTAATTAATAAGTGATTAAAATAAGAATTCATATGATTATTTAAATATTTTCCTCAAACACATTTCAAAAATTATATTTTATCCAATGCTAGGCCATGTTTAGAATTGCTTCCCCCAAAATATAACTGTAAGCAATAGTAATACAGTTAAACAAAATAAAAGCTTTTTGTTAAATTACATCTATTTTCTTAACTACATTAGGATAATTTTATTGTTGATTGGTTATTCTGACTAAGAAAAAAACTACATTATATAACTTTGTATTTCACTTCTAATAAGATGAGTTATTAATTTAAAATATACAATTTCTTTTCTTAAATTAACATTTTCCATTTATAAATTTTATGAAGAAAGAGAAGCTAGCAGCTTTTTCTAATACTTGAGTATTTATTTTGTAGCCAGTCATGAAAATGATTTCCTACTAAAGCTATATTTTTTAATTAATCATTTTCGTGTCTGGATTTACAGTAGTGAATAACACTCTTACTCACCTATGGCTAAATTAAAAGCTCCAAAATCAGTTTGAAGACACTTTTAACATCACAATTCTCTGTTTTTTATGAATTTTTTTTAATAATCTGTCTCATAATCCTCTCCCACCAAACCCTTTTTAAGCAATTTTTCTTTACTTAGAATAAGCATTATAACTACAAAATTTCAATTAAAATGCCTGTTATTGCTCATTAAGGGGGCTAAAAACATTCAAAACCTATGTTTAGTGAATCATAAAAAATTTAATAAAAAACAGAATTCAACTGAGATTGATAATCATAAAAATCCAAAATATAAGCCCTTTTTTGGAGTAAAAATTAATGATAGATTTAATTTAAAAAATCCTATTTATCCATTTATCTTCACAAAAATAAGTTCTCAATAATTTATTCAAATCAAATTTTCTCATAATCTAATAATGAAAAAAGTATAATTTTATGTAAATGTTATATATATTTTAGATTCATTGAAAAAATGAAGAGAAATACAATGACTATTTGAGTAAACAAAACTATAAAGTAATTAAAAGGAGGTGAAAATCCCAATCTTCCTTAAAGCTAGAAAATCAGAGCATTTTGAATTTTTATGAATATCAAAATTAAAAAAAGTAATAGAACCTTCAGCAAATTTTTGTTCCATATAAAGAATATTTATTTTCATGCTTTTTTAGGAAGTACATTTATGTAGTCCAATTCAGCATAACTACCTTGCATTTGACGACATGATCCTTATAACATCAATAAATTGCTCTTGTTATGATATGCAATCTCAAAATTAAAATGGGGTACCATAAATGTGTAGTCCTTCTGATGTTGTGATCAAGGTGCTCTGTACAAAATGTAATTTTTCAGCTTTAAAGTGCTGTCATTCTTTCCCTGTGATTTGAAATTTAAAAAAATCTTATAAATAAAATCTAACTGATCCATAAATTTGCTTGGTTTGAACTTGATGTAAAAGATCATTGTTTATTTTTTGGCACCAAATTTGTGCTTTTTACTTTTTCAAAAGTATCTACATGTAAAAAATCACTAAAGAAAAAGAAGTATCCTTAATTTTGAAATTTGATGCTAAACACTCAGTAGAATTTATTTAAAAAAAAATAAAAACAAGACAATAAATACAAACATATCTGTTTTTTTAAATACATATTTATTAAATCATGTTACAATTTTCGTCATTTACAGTAAAACGTACGACAAGAACCGTCTGGGAAATTTTTTTTTAGCTATAATATTCTGGATTAAACCTAAAAATTCTCCATATGCATATGGGAAATTTAAGTCTATTACATAGTATACACCTAACAGCAGGACGGCAGCTCTTTCAACAGTGCTCGTTTCATTTAAATACACTGTCTACCAATAAGTATTTGGACACCTGTGATAGAAAAGAAAAACTAACTTTATTCAAAATCAATAGTTGGTAGAGCCTCCACAAGAGGCAATTACAGTGTGAACCCTCCGGGGCATACTTTCCACAAGTATTTGTATTACAGCTAGTGGTATTGTCTTCCATTCGGCTTGGAGTAGACATAGAAGTTCCTTCACCGATTTTGGACGTCTAGTGAACCCTTTAATTCGGCGATCCAACTCGTCCCAGAGGTTCTCGATAGCGTTCAGCTCTGGGCAGGCCAGTCCATTCGATGAACTCCATTGGCACCATACCAAGCCTTGGTTAACCTCGAAACATGACAACTGGCATTGTCGTCCTGAAAGTAACAGGGGTCCAACCCGTAAAACTGCCACAACGTAGGAAGCACATTGTCATCCAAAATAGTGCAGTAGGCATCGGCGTTGAGCTTACCATGAATGGGGACCAAGGATCCCAGTCCATACCAGGAGAAACACCTCCAGACCATAATTCCACCTCTGCCGAACTTGACTGTTGGCATCAAGACCTCCTATATACTAAACAGACCTGTCCATCCTAGCCAACTCTACGGGAGAAAATGTCCGCGCAGAGAACTAGATTACGCAGCTTAACGCCACCAGATGGCAGTACAAAATCATGCACTTTTTTTGTAAATAGCATGCAATTCAATTGATCCATCTTGTATTTTACGCAGCTTTTGCTTTTAAAATTTACTTTCATAAAGTGAAACAGGCCTTTTTTCCGTTTGAGTAATATCGGTTTGTCTTTATAAAATCACTGACAGAAAATTACTAGATTAAATAAGAAAAAAATAAATGCATTTTTAAGCATTGTCATTCGGAAGAATTATCGGCACGATGACAGAGCATTCTGACAAATTTAAATTTACGATAGAGGGCCAAAGTTCTTTTTATTCAGTAATATAATAATCGATAAAAGTCTATTTAAGAAAAAACATAAATTTAATTTATTCATTATATTAAATGTTCGTCATTAACGTTATTTCGTTCAAAATAGGTTGATCATGATTCAATATGTTGTTTTATTTAAAATATGAATTTAAAAAATTTCTTTAACATGGTTCTTATTAAAATAAAAAAGACTACTGCATAAGCATGTTTAAAATATATTCTTTAATAATTTATGACTTAAGTTGAATTCAATACGATTTTTCCCCCACAAGAAGAGTGATATTTAACATGGGAGAAAGAGATATATAGTATTTTTCATGTATAAAAAAATAATTTTCAGTGTAAATTTTTCCAGGGCCGTACCCAAAAAAAAATTTCGGGTGGGGTTCTGAAAATTTCGGGGCCGGGGGACCAAAAAGTGAAAAAGGCTAAATGTTTCACAATAAGGCTTCATTATTATTGTTTTGTTAACAAAATTTTAAATTTCGGGCATGGGGGGAGACCAGGGGGTCTGGTTCCCCCTGGGTACGGCCTTGAATTTTTCAGAAGTGTGAAAAAAATGTCTTTTTGATGAATGCTTTTTATAACAAAATAGTTAAATATACTTAAAAGCAGGGTTTTAGTTATTTATTAAAAATCATTTGATTTTTTTAGAATTGTGTTTTTAAATTTTTGCAATGTACATGGGGCAGTCTGTTATCAGAAATAACTTCTTAACTATATAGTATATTCTACTCACCGATTAACAAAAATTAAATATCTATGTTTTAACCTAGACATTCTGTTATTTTGTAATTAGATAGTGGAAACTAAATAAGAGGTAAATTTAAAGAACAAATCAAATGTTTATTTAATACAGACCATTTATTTAATAAAGTGAAAGTCACAGTCCATACAATATACAATATTTTTAAGCAAATGAATTATCAATTTAATTGTTTCAATGAAAACACTATTTTCGATGGTTTGTCAACTCCCAATTTCTTATGAAAGCTAGAATGAACAATACCAAAAGAAAAAAAATTATTTTTCTGTTCCAGATAAAGCCACAGCTCTGTTGTTAATTTGTACATAAACTGAATTTCACTCTTCATAAAGACTCCTCGAACAATTTGGGTCTTCATCAGAAGGAGAAGGAGCTTCTAAATATGAACACTCATTTACTCAGTTGTTCAGCCTAGCCATTCATATCAGCTCTACAGTGTAACATCAAGTAAAAGCAATAAGAAATTAACAGCTATATGCAATGGCTATGGGTCCCCCAGCATATTCTGGTGATATATTATCTTCCAGATAATGCTGTATTAACTGCTCAAAAGGCAAGGGTTTCATCGGAGCCATCCGACTCATTGTAGCCCACTTTATGCAAGTCACGTCAAAATTTGTAGCAAAAGGAGTGCTTAAAATAATAAAAAAAACTTTTGTAAAATTACACCATAAAGTTTAATTCAACGCCCATACAGTTGTTTCGAGCAAAAACTTTTTTGCCCTTCATGTTGTTTATGTAAGGGAAAAGTACTTAATAGAGGCTATCCAAAAATGTCATACTTAGGAAGGAAGAGCGTGAAAAAAATGTAACATAACACATTTTGGTTAAAACAAAAACATTTCAAATCAGCAGATTAAATTTTGAAACTTGAAATAACAAGAATATGAGAATTTGCATATATTATGTATAAATATACCGTGACTGAATGACTAGTTTATATTTCTAACTATCTGTGTACATACTACGCAATTCGCACGTGCACAACAAGAAAGTTAATTGCATACTGAGTGGTGGTTAATCTGAAAAAACAGTTACATAAAACCGAATTTTTATGCATAGAGAATTGACAGAGCATTACTGTTGACAATAACGATTTAAATATCAAACCGTAATCATGCGATCAAAGTGCAAAAATTATATACTTACCTTCTCCAGAAATGGTCTTGATCCATTTTTCTCTTATAACTATATCGCTGGGAAACTCATTTAACGAAACCTTTACCCCATCTGATCTTTTACGACTGCTATCTGACTTGCAAAAGGGAACACAACAATATGACATCTTTGGAAAAATAATAATAATCGTGAAAATTAAAGCTAATTAATTCTACCACACTGAAAGTCTTACACGTGAGGAATTGAATGTTTCCCCCTATATTTGTATTAGCTACTAGCGCCCTCTATGGGTGGTTTTATTTTTCCAAGCGGACAAGTCTTTGCTCCGCGTGAACAGGTCTGTTTCAGTATATAGGAGGTCGTGGTTGGCACAATGCATTCTGGCAGGAGACGTTCTCCAGGCAGACGCCAGACCCAGACCCTGCCATCCGAACGGTAAAGGGTGAACCTTGATACGTCGCTAAACAGAACTTGTTTCCACTGATAAAACCTGCCTGCCAGCTGTTAAGCATTTCTTCGTGCCAAAAAATATACTTGGGCCAGGGCTATAATCATCCTATAAGAAAGAAAAGGAATTAATATCATACTCAAAAAATCAGTATATTTTCATGGATTTTGAGCAATCTGTTTACTTTTCCCTATGAATGGGGAACAATGGGAAATATTTTTCCCCTTCATGACTTCACATTTCCATTTAAAACAACCCCGTTCCTCCGTGCGTACTTTCTGAATTGGAAAGTAAAGAATGATAGATTTTGAGTGATTCATTATTTTTTTTTTTTTTTTTTTTGCAATTGTGGGGATTTTAAGAAAAATTATCTAAAAGCAAGAGATATGCCAGAAAAATCAGAATATACTTTAAAAAGCATGTGTTTCCTGCCAAATTCAGCAGAGTTGGCAGGTCAATAATATTTTTTATAAACATATCTCCACAATACAATTATATTTAATTTGCATGTTATGGTATTTTATCAAAATTTAATTTAACACATTGCCAAATTGAACACTGAAAAAGTATAAAATAAATTTAACTGAATAAGCATATTATAAAAGAACTTTTTTAAGCAATAAATTCACTATGTCTAATAAACACTTTTATCCCAAAAACAGATGAAAAATACCATTGTAATTGCATTCCACACTGCCGTTTTTGGCTGCATCAGCTTTTCCATCTCTAATAAGGATGGCTCCACTGAAAATTCAGAGGACATCTTTTTTAGAGATTCTTCCAGTTTCTTCTCCATGTCCTCCATCTGGTATTCTAGTCTCAATTCAACTTCAGTTTCTAACTGAAGGATTTTACAATTAACTAGAATGTTTTATACTTTTTTAATTCATAGAACATTTTTTCCACTTTCTGTCATTATTAGTGTTTTAGTGTACTTTTGAGAAAATATGTTGTCAAGGAGAACAGTTCCTAGATTTCCAAGTCTTGAAAAGGAAATCATATCTAATTTGATTGACAAATAAATATTTTTAGCACTTGGGTGCTATTTCTTTCAAGCACGAGATTTTGTCTACGCGGTGTGCCGTGGTCACTTTTCCGTTTGATTCATGTTTTCTGCAGAGTGATTTGATATTGCTAACGGAATATTTTGGTCAAACTGGATTCAATTTGGTCGAACGGATAGACAGTGGTTTCCAAAACAGAAAGCCATCTGGTGTTGCTAACGGAAACATGCACTATCCCTTCAGATGATTTTCAAATACCAGGATTCACTCTGGTCGAACGGATAGACAGTTGTTTCCAAAACAGAAAGCCTTCTGGAATTATGATTTTTATACAGGAAAACTTTATAAAAAGAAAATGAAACACTTTACCGTGCCTACACGAGCCAGATCAATGGTGTTCAAATGATCATTGCGTATATTGAAGATATGAGATTTGCAGTAACATACACTAGTCCTCGAATTTCTTATGAAGATAAATTAGACACTATGTTCGAAACGCTGCTGAAGGAGGATGATTGTAAGCAGCCCTCTCCAAAGTGATTAATTTCTACCAGCCATGGTGGCTGGTAGGGCTTATTTTTTACCAGCCATTTAGACCAATCTACCAGCCAAATTTGTAATAAAGATAGAAGCATTAACTTTATGACCCCAGAATGCCAACAACTTCTTTTGAAACATTGAGAAAAACTTGCACAATTTATTGGATTAAAATATCTGTTGCTGAATGCTGAGCATAAAAATCGCAAAACATGTGCATCTTCAAGTCTTAATATCAGGCACTGTGAAAAGATGAAAAATACCAACGTGGTTGATGGGAAGCGGGGCTCGGTTGCAATTGAAACCCTCATTGGTCATATCCAAGTGACCCCACAATTGCGCTGACCCCTCCTCCCTCCGCCCAAAGAATTCTACTCGTGTGTTAATCTATGCCTCCGTCTTCATGTCCGGTGCAGACAGAAGCGTTGACCGATGGGGAGAACAACCAGTTCCTGAAAGGAGAAAGCTACTTTTCCGGGAAATCGGAGTTCAGGGTGTGTATGTGTAGGTGAGTAAAAAAGTCAGCACTACAGCTCGTAGAGGTCGGGTGTCGACTAGAGATGAGTTCGGGCTCATTTTTTGAAGCCCGAGCCCGAAGACTTTTAATCCGAGCCCGCCCGAGCCCGAAATTTCAGCTGAAGATAAATAAAATTCAATAAAATTCAAAGAAGTAATTCTTTGATAGAATACAATAAATTTTGCGAATTAATTTGTACAAATTAAAGAAAAATATAGTTGGAAATTTTTAATGCACTCTCTAATTCTTTATATCTATGTTTATGAAATAATGTCGGATCTCATGACTAACTAAGCAATATAAGCCGCCGTTCTGAAATACTCAAAGATCTTCACGCGCCTTCCAGGCACCCGTGCCGCTATTTTTACTTTCCGAACATGTACCATGTAAGGAAAGTATTGTAATCATGAAAAATTCGACTTCGAGATTTTGGTGTATTTACACGTTTTGAGATCTTCTGAATTCATTTATGCTATTTTTATGAGATGTATGTATGTATGTATGTGTGTGTGTATATGTGTTTGTGTGTATGTGAGTGAACACGATAGCTCCAAAACGGGGCATTTGATTGAGCTCAAACTGGGTATATATGTCATAAACCACCGTCGCAAGACCGGTATGGATTTTGGTGTGTGTAGGACTTATAGTTTTTCTACAGGGCTACGACAAAGATTTCTTTTACATTATGCTTATTTGGGGGGGGGGATTTCTTGAAAGTGCACTAGCGTTTAAACGGTACATTCGATTGAGTTTCAATTTGGTATATATGTTTGAATTATTCATCGATTAAAATTTATTTAAATACTTGCTAATGATCTTAATCGTAAGTGTTCCGAAAGCCGAGCGGAGTCACTCCAGATTTTTTTTTTATAAGTACTTTGATTTTCCATATGAATCACTTTTTAAAAATCTGTTTCAAGGACTGTTCAATAAAATAGAAATTTTTCACGAGCCCGGGCTCGGGCTGGGGCTTTCGGGCTCGGGCTGAGCCCGTCTCATCTCTAGTGTCGACGAGGAAGGAAAACTCTGTCTTTTGAGCGTCACTCGTCATTGCCGGATGCAAAAGTGAGCGAGCCTAAGAAAATATTTTTTAAGGAAAAGTAGGCTCTTAATTTTTGGTTCAATTAATTGTCAATTTTCATCACAGTATTCCAAGTTGTTATAAATATGCTCTGGACAAAATTGATGCAAAGAATTGACCTAAAAATCTAAAGGGAAATGACTCGGCGCTCAATCTTAATCCATGATTTCATACACACATAATAATTCCGTTCATTCTTCCTTTTGAATATGTTATCCCTTATGTTTTAATTAGTCACTCTTTTAACAATATTTCTATTTCCTTTTGTTTTTGGCTCTCAGCTATCCAAAATGTCGCGTAGATCCGTGTCAAAATTTGTACAACTTAACTTATAACGTAAATCAGTTTGGTCCTAGATAGCTAGTACGTTCCGCTTCCGCTCTCTGACCGGGCGACTTCAGTTAGATCCTCGCCGTCGCTCTTTTGCGAGATCGGCTTGTTTTACTGTCGCTTTTGTTTTATTTTATTTTAAAAAATAATAACAGATTATTACATACTTTAATTATTTTTTCTGTAATTTATTTTGCTATAATTAACAATTAAAAATAGTTAAGTCTTTGAATTAAAAATTAATTAATTTAAGTATTTTTTGGTAAAACTCCTTCCTAACTTTTGCTTTAAGTATTTCGTTTCATATATCTCTAGTATTTTGATAGCTATTTCTAATTAAATTAAGTCTTTATTTTCTAATATTATTAACTCTATTTGGAAAATTCAATATGTAATAAATATTTCAATGATTTTTTTTCTCTTCAGAAAGCTCACATAATTAATTAATAATAATTATTATTTAGTATTCAAAGGAAAATAAATAGTTTTACATACTAACTATTTTAATAATAATTCTTTTACTCTTCGTGTATATATAAAATTTATTGTAATTATTGAATTATAATTTTAAGAACAATATATTTTCCAAATCTTAGGTTTTTTCACTTTTATTTTGTATTCCTTTAAATACCAGATTTAAAATTTTGTTCAATACTTTTCAGATAGAAATTTGATTAATTAATTTAGATTTATACATGCACTATCTTTTGTATTAGACATTTAAAGGCTGGAGAAGGCATCTAAAACAAGATTTTGTGCCCACCCGAGCCGAGTTGATAAGATACTGAAGATGGTAGATAACTGAAGTATAAAGGTCCAGGGTTCTGGTCTATCGAATGGCTGATAATATGAAAATTCGAGTTTTGGACGGTTTTTCTCACGATGTAACGTAAATACGTTTCAGAAGCACTAAGAAAGTCAACCCCGCAAGACACCCCTCCCTTACATAGGCAATACAAAATACTCCTCGTGTAGGTTTACCATAACACAATACAATACAACCTTTTCAGAAATAGTTATATGCTTTTAGTGTATGTTAGAAAAAACTGAAATTAAATTCATAACATACTGTATTTCTTAAATTTATAAAACACACAAAAAGCAGATATCAATATTCTATTAATTACTTACTTGGTGAAAGACAGCATGGAGTGCGTAAATTTATCGAAAATGTGGCTGCCTTTTAAATCTATCAAAACAGCTCAATTAACTTAATATTTTAAAGCCTCTAATTTATGGGAATCATTGACACCACGTTTTTCTCTCTTTTTTTTTTACCATCCTGAAACCTCCACCTCTTTCTAAGGAGATCTAACACGTATTTACGCTAAGTTTTGGAGGAAACCACAGAAAACTCCGAACGATTAGGTCGGCGGACGATCCTGCTATCAAATCAGGCACCGTTAATTACCACCAGGCAAATTACGTAAATATTTAGTTAGTGTCATAGTAACCAAACAAAGTGAAATGTGTATGTATGAAAATTTTGCTTGCCCTTTTGGAAATTGTGACGCAAAAGATAAATTATTGAAATAAATTCATTTGAATACATTATATAGACTCAGTGAAAGTGTGATATATTTGGCAGTGTATTTCATAATTAAAAGCATTGCTTAAATGCGTAAATCTTCTTTAGGAAATAAATCGAAAGTAACTGTAATGGAATTTAAAAACAAATCTTTAAAAATCCCAGCAGGGCGTCACTCAAAATTTGATATAATTATTTTTAAGACCCATATTTAACATTCATATAGCTATAAAGTAAAATGCTGCGTCACAAATGTTTAACCCGTTAAGGGTTTCTGCATGGGGTATCATGTAGAACCGCAGTTTCTACGAGTACCGCAGCCAGCCCAACCAACCAACCGTAAAACTTCGCGGCACTTATATATACAGCTAACTTTTCTATTTTCAAAAGTGTCTCATCTGGATCTCGGAATCCTCTCTAACGAATTTTTTACAATTAATATATGATTTTAATCGGTGCCAAATTCGATGAGTGACGTCGCCGGTTAAGCTAGGAAAACTCGTTTTTTTTTTTAATTTAATCCAGTTAAAAGAGGGAACTATTTAACCCGCGTAAGGAAATACGGAAAATGATCTTGTTTCAACGGCGGTAAACAAGGCAGGGAGTAGGAATACAGTGCTGTAAATCCGTGACAAGATTTGTACAAGTTACTTTATATCCTAAACCAGTTTGCTCGTAGACAGCTGGTGCGAAGCGCCTCCGCGTTCTGTCTAGAAAACTTAGGTTCTGTACCCGATGTAGCACTTTTGCGAGGTGAGCTTTATGTTACTGTCGTTTTTGTTTTATTTCATCTAAAAAAATAATAACAGATTATTATATACTTTACTTATTTTTTCTGTAATTTATTTTGCTATAATTAATAATTAAAAATAGTTAAGACTTTGAATTAAAAAAATAATTAATTTAAGTATTTTTTGGTAAAACTCCTTCCCAACTTTTTCTTTAAGTATTTCGTTTCCCTAGTATTTTGATAGCTATTTCTAATTAAATTAAGTCTTTATTTTTCTAATATTATTAATTCTATTTGGAAAATTCAATATGTAATTAATATTTCAATGAAATTTTTTTTCTCTTCAGAAACCTCACATAATTAATTAATAATAATTATTTAGTATTCAAAGGAAAATAAATAGTAGTTTTACATACTAACTAGTTTTAATAATAATTATTTTACTCTTCATGTATTATATAAAATTTATTGAAATTATTGAATTATAATTTTAAAACCAATATTTTTTCCAAATCTTAGGTTTTTCTCACTTTTATTTTGTATTCCTTTAATTACCAGATTTAAAATTTTGTTCAATACTTTTCAGATAGAAATTTGATTAATCTAAATTTATACATGCACTATATTTTGTATTAGACATTTGAAGGACGGACATGGCATCTAAAACAAGATGTTGTGTCCACCCGAGCCGAGTTGATAAGATACTGAAGATGGTAGATAACTGAAGTATAAATGTCCAGGGTTCTGGTCTACAGGATGGCTGATAATCTAAAAATTCGGAGTTTTGGACGGTTTTTCTCACGATGTAACGTAAATACGCTTTAGAAGCACTAAGAAAGTCAACCGCGCTAGACCCTTATTCTTAAACTGGTAGTTCATCTAAATGTTCTCTAAAAAAATGAAATTATCAACTGATAAAAAAACAAACATAGTATGAAGTTAGTTTTCTAAAAAGCGACATAAAACCAATTATAAACAATATTTTGAGTAATTTTCTATTTTATTAATGATTATAGTCATTAATTAATTTAATCAACAATTTTGAGATGTATCATTAACTTAGTTAAAAACTTAGTGTATCATAATATAGTTAAAAATTTAACTTAGAGATAGCTTTAAACTGAAAACAAACATTGAATTAATAGATTACATTGCATTAAAATAATAGAATGAGTAACTAGATTACATTAATTAAGAACAAGATTATTAAATTAATAATTTTAACGAAACTTAAATTATGGTTATCGTTAAACTGAATGCAAATTAATGAATCACAATGCATTAAAACAATAGAACCAATAGTTATATATTGCTGTTGTTATTCTAGAATTAGGGCCGATTATAGCTACACGTAGGCTCTAAGCTGAGACGTGGGGTGCCTTCAGCGGGGGTCTTTCTAAGGGGTCCTTACCCGTATTTACGCTGTTTTGGAGGAAACCACGTGAAACTCCGAATGATTAGGTCGGTGGACGCAACTTGGTTTCGAACCAGGCACCTTCCGTCTCCCAGTTCAGAGCGCTATGCGCTCGGCCACTGATGGGGCCGAATAGTTATATAATTATGGTAAAAAAGTTAACTTACGTTTAGCATTAAACTGAATGCAAATTTATGAAATAAAATCAAAGATGGTGGCAAGGATACTAATCTATACGCGACCCAAATTATAAATGGAAAATTACTCAAAAAATTATTGATTATAATCAGTATTATATCTTATTATAAAATTCTAACAAAAATATGTCTATTTTCTGTTACATGTTACAAAAGAACTTGCTGTGACTTTTTTAATCAAATACTCTGATACTGCATGAAAACAGGTTTGTATATTTATTTACATAACTTAGTGTCAAGCAAACTTCCGAAATTCTCCCTTGAAATTAATTTATTATCTTCTGACCATACCCTTAAAAAGTAATGATATCCACATGCAAAAACCCTTAACTGGTTAAAAATTTGTGACGCAGCATTTTACTTTATAGCTCTATGAATTTTAAATATGGGTCTTAAAAATAATGATATCAAGTTTTGAGTGACGCCCTGCTGGGAATTTTAAAGACTTGTTTTTAAATTCCATTACAGTTACTTTCGTTTTATTTTCTAAAGAAGATTTACGCATTTAAGCAATGCTTTTAATTATGAAATGCACAGTCAAATATATCACACTTTCACTGAGTCTATATAATGTATTCAAATGAATTTATTTCAATAATTTAATTTATCTTTTGCGTCACGCTATCCAAAAGGGCAAGTAAAGTTTACGTAAATATTTAGTTAGTGTCATAGTAACCAAACTAAGTGCAATGTATATGAAAATTTTGCTTGCCCTTTTGGATAGCGTGACGCAAAAGATAAATTAAATTATTGAAATAAATTCATTTGAATACATTACATAGACTCAGTGAAAGTGTGATATATTTGACAGTGTATTTCATAATTAAAAGCATTGCTTAAATACGTAAATCTTCTTTCGAAAATAAAACGTAAGTAACTGTAATGGAATTTAAAAACAAGTCTTTAAAATTCCCAGCAGGGCGTCACTCAAAACTTGATATCATTATTTTTAAGACCCATATTTAAAATTCATAGAGCTATAAAGTAAAATGCTGCGTTATAAATTTTTAACCAGTTAAGGGTTTTTGCATGTGGATTACCAATACAGCTAGAAAGGTGACTTTATTGGAGAAGGAAATGCTACAAGTTTTATTTCACGAGAGTCCAATTTGTGAACCTTTCGTGACAGTGATGTATTAATGCAATTTGTCTGTGGTGGGGAAGGGATGTTAGTTTGTCGGTAGGGGCGGTTCGTTAAGAGATTGACATATACACCCATTTCATGAAAGTAAAATAGGATCAACTTCTCTTACCTCAATTAGGGTGGTCACCCCTCCGCCCCCCCTCCCCCAATAATCCGTCCTTGTTTCGAGATGCGGCAGATATCAAGTCTAAAGTCAAATTCTTCCCTCCCACACTTAGGGCCCGATTCAAACGAAACGCGATCGGTCGTCTCCAAAACGATCGTTTTCTCTCTGGAAGTTCGATCGCTTTTACAAGCGATCGCAAAAGTGTATTCAAAGTGAAACAAAATAGGCGATCGAACTTACAGGTTTGCTAGATCGAAACTTTATCGCCACAGAGTTAAAACGCAACTTCCGGTGACGTAGAAAGTCGCTGTTAACCAATAAAAAAATCGCATCTTTCTCTGGAAAAAAACTTTTAACTTAAAGGCGACGACTAACTGTTTATTTATTTATGTTTGAGCTGCAACGGACAACAGGCTGTGTCTTAATTTTTTTCCCCAACAGTATTGTAGGTTAATGTTTTAAAATTTTAACTGGATTAGGTTAATATTTTTTGTATGTTTATATAATCATGGAAATACATTTTTAATTTATGAAGATTTTTTTTAGAAAATTATTAACAGTATAGGAGTAGATAATTGTTCTCTAGTTTACCTACTACATTTTATTTTTCTGTAGCAGAGAAGCTACTTATAATTATAATGGAGAGGTAGAATTACTATATATTTTATGTTCTGATATATAATTATCAATAAAAGACATCCTCAATATAATGGTATGAATATTTGTATTTGTTTAGGAGGGTTGCTAGGATGCTTATTTTAGCGAGAAATTATTCGTTATTCATGTATTTTTTCGCGCTGTTTCAATCATCAAATGTATCAAGCAATAAACGATTTAAAATGAGGACTATAGATGGCACCTGCATCGTAGTTTCTGCTAGAGTGGAACTCAAGGACCGACAGAAAATAAACCCTACAGAAATTCTGTTCAGCGAGAAAATTCAGCTTTCCGCAGGCCTAAATCTTTTGCAGAATTCCCTGTCTGATAATTCCAACGGATTGCTTCGTAATTTTAAATAACGAGGTACGCGACGCCTTCGTTGTTGTTGTAATCTTCTTATCAACAGTACGTCCGCCATGTTCTCGAAAACGATCGCTTTTGAAAAAGCGATAGCAAAACACCTATCGCAGTGTCACGTGATCCAAAAGAGATAGACAGGTTTCACTTGAATAGGAAACATAGGAATCAGTCGGAAAATTTCCGCGATCGCAACGGAAAACGATAGAACTCTGTTTCGTTTGAATCGGGCCCTTAAGGCCACTGCACATACCCAGAGACCGTCGCGCTACAATGTATTTGAATGGGGAAATTTGACATGGTTAGAAAGCTGCGACTGGCGGAAACACATGAGGTGTCCTCTACCGAACAATAGATGTGGGGGGGGGGGGACCACAAGTATAAAAACCGCAATATTATCCACAGTCCCCAATTACCTATTGTCCGGAGTATCCCGCTTTCTTCTGAGTGCGAAAAATTTATTGCTTACAAGTGATAATTGTCTGCAGAGGCCTTTAACATGTCCAGGGTGTGTCACAATTCCCTCCCGGGTTTGGAAGTGTTATAAAAAAAAATTACATTACCAGTACAGCCACAAAGTTGAATTTCCTGGGGAAAGAATATTTTTATTTTTTATTCCTATTGGCCAGGCAAAATACAAAGAACTAAAGGTTACCATAGAGAAGTAAACTACCGAACAGTAAAGGTGCGTTCAGACTACGTTCTTACTGTCGTTCGAGTTCTTATTGTCGCTATCGGTCTTAGTTGTGACGTCAGTTAGCGACGATAAAACCAGTTTTCTGGGATTTAAGTTCTTTCCAAATCCGTTCCTAATGTCTTTACGATCCCCCCTCTTCTTTTGTTGATACGTTTTCAAGGTGGGGAAAGGATGTCAACATCAATCATTCTTCCCGCATGCACCGTACTCAACCCTTTTTCGTTTCACCCAGAACCCCCCCCTCCTCCCCCCCCCCCCCCCCTAACCGATGCAAAACTTTAAAGTCCAAGTGTGAACACTCTGATTTTTGGTGCTTACGATTTTTGCAACATTAGCTACGAGAAGAACGATAAAAACGCTAGTCTGAATGCACCTTAAAAGGCGGAAGTCTTTGCCTAAGAAACTATCTTGCCCCCCCCCTCCCCCATAAATCTCTCTTCCTTCGTTGAGCAGCGAAGAGCCCAAAAAGGGGCAGATCGTACCATTACTTCTCCAGAGCGATGAGTGGACAAGTAGGATCAGTAAAAATACCCAAGCGCGTCTGATGAGTTTCCTTTCGTTATTACGGTGGCTGAAAAATCATAGTATTCAAAAATCGCCTTTTATAATAGCAAATTTTTACGTCAAAACCTTTTAACTAAGGCTGGTATACAGACACTATTAACCGTCATAGAAACCAGTTTATTGACCGATTCTAGTTTTATTAATGTTTAAAAATCTGGAATCGTCAATCAATCTGGTTTATAATGACGGTCAATAGAGGTCTGCATCCCAGCCCTAATTAGATTTCTAACTCATTTTTAACTCATGTCGTCATTTTCAGTTGCAATATCTAACATGAAATAGTGAATGAATAAGAAAAAAAAGCACTTTGTTTTACTTTTCTACATCATCTGTTAAGGTGAAAGTTTATTATTTTGGTCGTGGTGTAATTTTTGTAAAAGCTTGTTAACTTAATTAGGATTTCTTAACTTAATTAGGACACCAGCGACATCAAAATGACGTCAATCTCACTTGAATTATTAAAAGTAATAAATAAATAAATCTAACTTTGTCAACTATGCTCACTAATGTGCTCAAAGCGGACATTTAAATAGCTTTTTACCCTGAAAATTGCGAAAAATCGTTATTAATCGTTAGAAAAATTTGGAAACAGGTGGATTACCAGAATTTTAAAGTTGACTACGGACTATTTTATGTCGTTTTACATTCCTGTGCAAAATTTCAAGCCGATCGCTCTGTCGGTATGGTAGGAGTTCCCGGTCAAACAAACAAACTTTCACATTTATATAATAGATTTAGTGCAATTAGTTGCACATATTGCCCCTAGATAACAGCACCAGACTTATATATCCCTCATCTGTTAACTCAGCTTGGTTCATTTTCATAGCATTGAGTTTGCCCTTTTCTCATAAGTTTTTAATTTTTAACACAAAAACTACACCTAACTACTGGATAATCAATAACCCTCTCATTGAAGAAAGCCTGCGTATTACTGCTCCCTGTTAATTCCATCCTAGTAAAATCACTGATTTTTTCAACTCTTTTCTACAGGGTGTGCAAGCAGTGGTACCACCTGTCCAGGAGGTCTGTCTTCTGGCGGCGCGTCGACACGCAGTGCCTCTCGCTGGACTGGAAGAGGACGGAGAAGCTCCTGCACGTTCTCCCCTCCTGCGTCACCCACCTCCGGCTAAGCAGCAGGTTCCTCAACATGCATCAACTTGAGGTATTTCTCCGGGACAACTGCCCGCAACTCCGCGTGCTGTGGCTGAACGACGCCTGCATGACCTACACAGATTCCTGCTTTGGCACCCGCCTCTCGCACCTGCTCGATTCCTTACCCGCCGGCCTCCGCGTGCTGGCGCTGAGGTACTTGGAGCAACTCTACTTCCACCCCCTGTTTTCGGACATATCCTGCCCGACCTCAACAATAGAGGTGTGTGTTTTAAAAATGCTAATTTTGAGTTCTTTTTCTTCCATCTGTTCCATCGATGTACGTGGCGATTTTGGAAAGTAAAGATACCTAACCGATAGCAGCGAAGGAACAGTTTTTGTTTAAGCCTGTTGGCGACGCGGACTGTGATCTGAATCTTTCAATTTTCTCTCTGGGCACTGAACTATAATCTAACTGAAATGAACTTATATGGATTGTGCAAACTTATGTGGATGGATACATAAAGAGCGAAATCCTAACTAATAATATAAATGCGAAAGTGAGTTTGTTTGTTTGTATGTTTGTTTATGACGCTTTCACGCCTAAACCGCTGAATTGATTAGGATGAATTCTGGTTTAGATATCAATGGGACCCTGGAGAAGGTTATAGGCTACTTAGAATTTTAGATTTTTAATTAATTTTTTAATTATTAATTAAAAACCGTTTTTACTTTGCCATGCTTGGTGAGTTTTGCCCGTATCAAATGATTCATGTTTTGAGCTAACAAGAATGCTATTCCTTCAATAAAGAAGCGCGTGCATCTGAAAAACATTAAATACCACGGAAATTATGCCAAATCTATCTGTTTATAACAATAAAAATGAATGTTCTCCAGACGAATCTACAGAAAGCAGAGCTTTGAAAAATTGAGCATATTAAGCCCATGACTTCTGTAAACCTGAAGCTCAGAAATTTGAAATTTTAATTACTTTTCTAATTATTAATTAAAAACCGTTCTATCGCCAGCACAAAATGATTTATGCTTTTGAAATAAAGCAGAAATTCTATTTGCCGATTCTCATGCATTTGAAAAACATGAAATGGTACGGAAATTATATTGATTTTACTCCAAATTAAAAAGCTTTAGAAAGAAAAGTCCAAATGTGTTTCTTAAAGTTCATAAATTTCCGAATCCTACCAATAATATAAATGTGTACATTAGTGTTTTTAGATGTTTTTCACTGAATTACACACAAATGGTGGAATGGATTTGGAAAAATTTGTTATGAAGATATCTTATGCCCTGGATTAACATAAAGGCACTCTTTCAAGCATATAGAATAAATAATTCTTTTACAAAAACTAGGCGGCCAAGGCCCCTAGACTCGCTACGCTCGCTTTTCGTATGAGGCATTCGGTCCCTAATAAGGCTTATTCGTAAATAACGCATAATTTCAACAAACAAAACCCAGAGGTTGGATCAGATTGAATGTTACCGAGCTACACATTGCTTGGTTCTTGCATGTTGCTTGGAATATAAAAATTTAAACTTCGCACTATTTTTAATTATGTGGAACGCATGGAACACCTTGCGTATTAGCCAATTATTGGCGAATTTCTATAATTTGATGACTTACGTATATGTATAGTTAATAATTTAACTGTAAGAAAACAATACTTCGTACGTTTTCTTTGATAAAAACTACGGAATAGCTAGGATAGCTTGCCACTAATGGCGACTTTTCATTATTTGGCAATTTACACATCTCACAACCTATAATTACTGCTCATTTAAGGTTCCCGGAAAATCGTTATCCTTATATTACATAATCCTTTGCAGATTGGCGTATTTAGCACCACAAATTATATCATCTCGCCACGCTGGTAAATATCCAAAGTGTATTATAACTGCTATAATGGCACAGTTAAAGCCACCAAATATTTCAACTGGTAGCAAATACTCCAGCTGGACCGAACTGGCTTTAAAATAATCTGCATTTTAATTATTTTTCATTTTCCAGATATTGGGTTCTAACATTTTTGAATTCGCGGTTTAGATTCATCCTGCTTGGAAAGATAACATTTTGTCAGATCGTACCTAGTGCCAAGATGGTGCTTTTAAAATCAGTTACAATTAGTTATTCTGTTTTGGAAAAACGAATAATCGCTAATTCTAAACTCCTGTTGTCTAAACGAACTTACTATTTGAAAATTGTCAACTGTGTGTAACACACTTTGAGTTATTTATTTCATATACTTTTTAATTTGGCGTAAAAAGGGTGTAATTCTATTTCATATTTGTCAATTTCATACGTTTCTACATACTTGGAATTGCTTTGTTGCAAAGGAATGAATGATTTTATGCCAAATCTCGCAACCATTATGTTTTATTTTTTCAGTTTTTTAATAATATCTTCTAAAATAGATTTTCGAAATTTAAGTCAGCTTATCATCTAAATTTAGTGACTCTGCATATTCTCTTATTTTAAATGAAGTATATACCATGTATTATACTTCATTTAAAATAAGTAAAAAGCAAATAATATTTAAATGCAGTCTCTTTTGTCGCAAACATATGTGTTATTCACACATGCCTCATTTCTAAAGCCGACGCGGACGAAGTCGCGGGTAGCAGCTAGTAGGCTATACAGCGATCTGGTATAGTTGTTCAGTGCCCGTCTAGCTGGAAAAGGGTGTGAAGCGGTCCAACTCGTTCGGACCGCGAAGTCATCATTGCAGTTGGTTTGTAGTTCAATGCCCCTAGGTCGTTCGTTATTTTTTACGCAGAGTCTTGGTTTAGTATCGAGTTTTTATCGTGTCTGCGACAGTTCAGAATCCCGCCAAATGTGAAGTATGCTCGGCGGTACGTTTTCTACATGCGCGCGCTAAAGTTGAGCTTCCAATGGATATTAACAGTGAAATCTTCTCCGTCTACGAAAACTCTATGGATATTATCCGGATGCATTGTATCTTTACTTTCCAAAATTGTCTCGTAGGAAAACAAATGTATAGACTGCCCAAATAGCCCCAACCACTGGAGCAGCAGCAGGACAAACATAGGCTGGATGTAGACGAGCGAAATAGCGTCAGAATTTCAAAACATTCCAGCGTAAAGAGCTTATAGGCACGACGGATCTTCATACTGACCTGGGCACTCAATGACATCTAATGTCTTTCAGTGCATTGGCCGGATCTCAATTACGTAGTCTAAGTGACGGACTACTAGGGTCAGGTGTCTTTCCACTCCATTACTGATTGGTCGTGAATCATTGCACATCCAATCTGTAATCCTGTTGACAGTCAGCTGACTCCACTAGTCCGAAAGACGTCATTAAGTGCCCATGCCGGTAAGAAGAACGGCTATGCTCCCGGGCAATGCCGTCGCATGCGCACGACAAAAAGCATAATTGCTACTTACACAGCGTTTTTCTTTAGCCTCTTTTCAAAATACAGCGATGATTGTCCTAATGCTCTGAGTCGCCCAAACGCTTTAAGAATTGCCGCCGTTGTCACCTCTGGATTGAACTACCAGCAATATTGTGGTAGATCGAATCGCCAGTGGCATGCCACACACCCAAATATCTTTTGACACAGCTGACTGTGTACTTGGGGATTCGATCCAGTTTTTCTTATATATCGATGGTCTGTTCACGATGACCTTGGAGGAGAGAGTAATATGGAGTGGTCATGAGGGGAGAAAAGTGAAGCCACAACTGTAACCGGTTTTTCCTCCGTCCACTATGTTCTTCTATGGTGAGAAAAATGAAGTAACCCTACGCGTAGCCTTGGTAGGCGTGGCTGGGAGTTAAAGAGCCGTTTGGAGCTCATACAATTTATAGAGCTACGCTTACAATTACTTCATTTGCTCCGTATAGGATAACAAACACGCGCCCACTCCATGTTATTGGTTCCACCAAGACGATGACACGTTTGAGTGATTCCAGCTCCTCAAATTAATGTGAGAAACACGATTAACTCAGACTCCTCAATTTTCACGTAAGGAATATCATACATATAGAAATATCATACAACGATATGGACAGCTTTCGGTAGGGAACAGGCCACACGCACACGAACCTGAGTTTGAAGGGACACACCTATGTCTAATGTATATATAAATTCGCTAAGGAAAACCTTTGTGTCCCTTTTGCAGCACACTGAGCGAACGGACAAGCGCAAAAGTCGGCACAGTTATAAGTTCGTATGGAGGTGGCTGTGCGAATACTAAAATTTTTGTGTAATATGCTAATGCACCTTAAAAAATTAGAGAAGTAATTTGGCACGCAGTATTTCGTGCCAAGTCAGGAGATGGTTCCATTGTTGTGCCAATTTTGAAATAACGACACTTCAGTTTCTGCAGTACTATAGGGTTAAAGTATTACAAAAAAAATTTGCAAAATGTGGATTTATTCCCCAGTTTGGTGAAAATATTTTGAAATACATCGCCAATTAATAGGAGATGAAAATAACATTATATTATTAATGAGATGTGTACTTAAATATTTCCAACCAAACATACTCTCGGATTATATATTGAAGTCAGTTATTCAAGCACCTAAAGAAGATGATTGTGCATTTATTAATATTGATGTACTTTATCGAATACCTGGTGAACAAAGAATATACCATAGTTACGATATAATAATTTGCCGTGATGACAATGAAATCAGTAACTATTTAGTAGAGTTTTTAATTTATTTATTTTTTTGTACTGGTGATTTGGATACTTTTCAATTACACAGAAGCAAGTGAAAAATCGCCGAATAATTGGGATATACGCCAACTGCGTACAAACCTAGCGTGTATCACTGACCATCATTTCCAGTATAGAGTTCTTCCTTCCCCTTTTCTATATTTTGTAATTTTAATTCACTACTTTTTTTCAGTTTTCATATTTTGGAACAAACGATTAATGTAAAAAATTAGAGAAGTAAATTGGCACGCAAGATTTTGCGCCAAGTCGGGCGATGGATCCACTGTTGTGAAGATTTTAAGGGTGTTCTTCGATCGATTTTCGCCAACAAAATTTCGAAGGTACGACAAAAACTTCGGATTAAATAAAGGTATGAATTCAAAATTCGAATATGATGTACATGAAGGCAACCGGAATCTACTACGAATGCATTTTTCTCGGTTTAACTTTTTAAAGTATTGTTTTCGCTACAATCCATTGTTTTGCATGTTGGCGTAAGTTT
>JAWZYV010015467.1:0-80268 GCA_038373885.1 Cheiracanthium punctorium
ATTTTGTTTTAAAAGTAAACTGACTGCTGCAAGTTATTTGTGGTACGCCTTGTTTTGGATACTTAATTTTTTTTTTTGAAATATTTTGTAAAGAGAGAAAATACCATAATTAATAAATGTAAATTAAAAAATCTTAAATCTTTTTTCTTCCACATAAATTATTTTCAGGAGATAATGTGCTGTTTTATTTAAGTATTCATCCGTTTTATTTAAGTATTCATCCGGCGACGTCACCTGGTGACTGGTCACAAATAAACTTCACAGTGACCACACGGTGAAGTTACATCACTCACAAGTTACCAGACCCTTATTATCGCATGGGCAAATCAGTACTTTGCCCAGGGCCCCCAGTTTCAAATCTTGTTCTGAAATATTCTTTTATATGTCAAAATATTATGAAAAAGAAAACAAATTTTATAGATGGGGACCCCCAAATTCATCAATGCCCGGAACCCCTGTTGGTCATAATCGGGCTGTGCAAGAAGTTACTATGTGACAGTCCTGTGACAATTGTGACCCTCTGTGACGTCACAGCGACTCTTTTGTGACCATCTGTGCTATTAGGGAAGACGCGTTCACTGTTATCCTTCTGTCTCTTGGCACTTGGCGCATGCGCGCGAAGTCCCAAATAAAGATTTCTTTCCCCCCGTAAATACTTTACCCCGAAATATGGGTTATGATTCCGAAATCGTGAGTTCGAGTAGAGCATCGGTAGGTTACGCTATACTTTCGGAAACCTTTCCGCTGTAAGTATGTAACGTTTCTGAATTTTTTTACTGTGTACTGAATATCTTGACATTATAATTGAGTAGCTAATCGAGGTCACTAGAGCTCAGCAGTATTTGTAGCCCACCCCCAAAACTAAAATTCTGGGTGCGCCACTGATAGTTAGTATTGAGGATGGGTTTGCATAATGAAATGTGTAGTTTACTAGGATATATTTGATGTAGCTGCAATGAAATTGGACTAAATTTCTTGCTTATTTCAGGTCCCTCGACAGTGGACCTTGAAATGGAGTTCCATCGCCTCCAGAATGACTCTCTCAAAGATTCAGCTTCGGTCAAGAGAAAAGTTCCCAACCGGATCACCGCAAATGTATTGCGTTTCCAGTTCGTCACGATGTTTTTATATAACGTTTCCTTGGTCCTGATTTCTTCGCAAAGATAAGCATTTTATGTTGTACTTTAAAATCTCTGTAAAAGAAACTATAATTGTAAGGTTTCATGAGTTACTTTGAAAGTTATCTCGAACACAGCTAAACACAACGGGTTAATCAAAATGCTTTTAGCATATTTTGAACGTCCACATCAGATTAGTTGCTGCAATTGTCGGAGTCTTCCTGAAAATAACTATTGGTTAAGTCGTATTGAATATTTCGGCGTTTATTTTCCAAATAATTTTGACGTTCATTCGCAGTATTAATGAGCCTTTTTACGTTAATTTAACATTTCTGGCTGAAATCCATGGACTGAGTTTACTGATCCGGATGTATTCCTAAAGGAAAGTTTAAATTTCACCGTACTTGTGTTAGCATAAAATAGATTTCTGATGCAGTGTATTCAAACTCTGTCAATTGTACTTTCGTTGGCTTAAAGAAAAAATCTGATGTGTCCAACACATGACTTCCTTGCACGTCCATTAGATCAAAAATATTTTCGACGCACTTCCTCTAAATTTATTTGTTTGAAAGAGATAAAATATCAATAATAGTAAGGTTTAGCGATTTCTAGCCAAATATTTCGATATCGCCAAGCTGAGTTCAATTTGTAAGATTTCCTTCTAACACTTTATTTGGCGATATTTCACCAAAAGCCGACAAACTTGAGATAGTCAGCGAGATTTTGGGGATAGCCAAAGTAGTCATTGACCACAGACTTTCAATGAATTGAATGCATCTATACACCTCAATGTATTTAAAGTCATTTGGCTCACCATGTAAATAAATTCTCAGTCGATTGCTGTCAAAAAAGATATTGAAAACAGTTAGATATTACAATAGTTCTAAATACAAAGTTAAAAAATCTACGGGTTAAAGTTTTAGAGTTATACAAAATAGGAAATAATTTTTGGCGCCAAATTTGGCGATATTTCGGCGAAACTCGTCAATGTCGACGACATTTGGCGAGATTTTAAGCATAAACCAAACAATGACAGATTATCGCCAAATTTGGCGATATTTCGCCAAAACTCGCCAAGAACGATGACAAATGGCGATACTTTGGGCATGGACCAAATGGCTGACTATCGCCAAATTTGGCGATATTTCGCCAAAACTCGCCAAGGTCGAGTACAGACGGCGAGATTTTGGGTATGTACCAAACAATGACTGTCTACAGTTGTATTATAATGAAGATGTCCATAGACATTAAGGTACTGAAATTCTTTTCGGTGGTCCTGTAAATAAACTCTCCAGTAGATTGGAACCAAAAATCGAGATGCACAACTAGATGTTACAACATTCTTACATATGAAATTTCATAATAGTTTTTGAGATTTGAGAGTTAAATATGCACACACGTACACCAAAAGTCGCCAAGCTTGGCGACTTTTGGCATAGTTCTTGAGGGAGGCACGTGACCGTGGTCGGACCATTACCTAACTTATGTGGTAGGGCGGTATTATGCTTGAAATGGATGAATGCCCCTAAAATTGCTATTGACCGTAATGTATTGGAAATCTTTTGAGTGTTCCTGTAGCAGAACTATAAATGATAAAGACAGTTTTTTTAATGGAGAAATTCATTTTCTAACTCTTTACAGCATATATCACTTCTGAGTCGTTTGAAATAGCCCAATACCTCTAAAAAACGCTTTGATGAATTTCGGCCCATAGAGCGTAATGCATTTCGAATCTTTTGGGCGGTCCTGTAGATAAACTATTCAGTCGAATGGAACCAAAAAGGGAGGTGCACAACTAGATGTTACAACAATCCTAAATATAAAGTTTCAACATTCAACGCCTAACAGTTTTTGAGATATGCGAGTTTAATGAATTTCGGCCCATTGAGTGTAATGTATTTCGAATGTTTTGGGCAGTCCTGTAGATAAACTATCCAGTCGAATGGAACCAAAAGGGGAGGTGCACAACTAGATGTTACAACTATCCAAAATATGAAGTTTCGACATTCTACGCCTAATAGCTTTTGAGTTAGGCGAGTTTAATGAATTTCGGCCCATAGAGCGTAATGTATTTCGAATGTTTTGGGCGGTCCTGTACATAAACTATCCATTCGATTGCCACCAAAAGGGGAGGTGCACAACTAGATCATAGAACAATCCTAAATATCAAATCTCAACATTCTACGACCAATAGTTTTTGAGATATGCGAGTTACATACATACGTACGTACGTACAGACGGCATGGAAAAACGGGCCACAGTAGACTCGCCACTGGTCAAAATGAGTTGCAGACGCGTTAATATGATCGTGCATGCTAGCCTACGATGAGATGCATCGAAAAAAGTTTTTAAATTAAATTTAGAGGTAGTCAAAATCGGTTTTTATGTCGAAATTCGGCCCCCAAAGTTTTTCGGGATCACATTACTTCCTTATACTACGTACAAGGAAGTAAAAATGCGTCACATGTCTCAATTGGTTATTTAAAAGTTTGGAAAATGCCTGTTCCTGTAGGGTTTTTTAACAAAAGAAATGTTCGGATTTTTAACTAAGCTTCAGGAATTTTTTAACAGTTTTGAATTTGGAATTTAAAATCTAAATTTGTATTAACTTAGTTTTCCCCCCTTTAGAATAAGTTTAAATTTTCGTTGTCTACGGACAACATCTATCCAAATCCTCTAGAATTGTCTAACGGTTAAGTTAGACAATTAGTAACGGCTGTCTAAGTTACTTCAGTGAACAAGTGTATAATAATCGCATTGTTATCGGGACATTTTAACGCCTATCAACAGAACTAACTACACTGCTGGATAAATTTACTAGATATAGCCTTGCATTTCAGCTTGAGTTGAGTGATCAAATCACCGGATTTAACACTTACCTGAACCCAGGTTCGATTTGCTCTCCCCTATCGCAGCAGACGCGCAACGGTGAAAATTCCTCTTCTGCTCCAGCGTTACTTCCCTACTTCGGTCTTCGGATGCTTTGCGGGGCTCAGCGTTGCTCCTGGAGGGCCCCCGCAACGTTGAGCTTTAGCGGCCCATTCGATGACCAAGGCGGAGAAGAAACGTTGGCACAGAAGGGAATCCTCTTGGGTTGAGCCTGGGTTCAGGTAAGGGTTGAATCCTATGAACTGGTCACTCAACTCGAACTGCAGTACAAGGCCTATATGTAGTAATTTTTCTAGTAGTGCAGTTCTTACGAAAATTTTCTGGTAAGAGCATGAGTATTGGACATTAGTTCGCTGAAGTAACTGTCGAATAGTTCTAAAGGAATTGATTTCATGTTGTCAGTTTGAGCCCCACCATGGCTGAGGGTATAATGCAGAACGTGATGGGTCTGAAGTGTAAAGGTTCATGGTTCTGGCTTACTGCGCGACTGTCGATCTAACGGTCTAGTTTTTGGCGGTTTCCACTAAATGTAACGTAAATAAGCGTTATAGAACACTTTAAAGTCCTCCGCTCAAGGTATCCCCATCCCTCTTTTGCAGGTAGTCCTCGTGTATTTTAACGGCAAACATTCATTTTTAGTTTTATTTCATCAGCCGTTTTAATTTGTATACTTAATTTATTAATGTTTCATGGAGCTGAGATCTTTTCAGCTGCTTTCAAGTCATTCTCAAATAAATCTTTCATTTGTTTGTAGTTATAAACGTAGAACCTCTTTCAAATTGACTTAGTGTAAAGTTTAAATTTTGAACAGTCATTTATAATTGCGGCTGGAATTTTAATCATCGGTGCAAGACATTGGTACTTTCACTTACGTTATAATTAACTTTCCGATCATATATTGGAAGTCATCAGCATCGGTTAGAATTTAAAAGTTGTCTATAAAAAAACTTGACTACGTTTGTAGAAATGTTGTGCTTCTCAATCTCCATGAATCTTCAGTAGAGCAAAATGTTTGAAGTGTTAACTAAATATGTTCTATGCCACTATTTGGATTGCAATTACTTTATATGATTGCGTTGGTTCCCATAATATGAGTATGAATTTTCAGTTGGACGCTCATCCACAATCTGTCCATTGATGTTAACGGTGAATTTTAAAGCAATAGTTGATTGTAAAAATTGGTGTTAAACCAAACGCCGGTTTGATCTGTTGCAGATTACGATGAAACTGCGATTAGATGTATAAGCCTTGTATTTGGAATGGAGAATGAAATTTTTAAACTTTTGAAATAATTCTTTTCGCATAGTTAATTCGAGGGTGTAAAGTTCGAATAAGACCATACGCATATTTAAAAAAAGTGAATCGGAGAAATTGACGAGTCGGTTAGCTGTGCATGAAATGAAGCTTCTGCAGAGTCTGAATGTGTCAACAGTGAGGATTTTGATGCTAAACAACGGGTTTAAAGCCCGAAAGAGTGCTACATCTAACTTTCTATTAAAGTATTCTAACTGACCTATTACTTACTAAACTAACCTACTAATTTAACTCTTTCGGTGTTTTTAAACTACGTTATTTTGATGTTGACAGAAGGATTTTATTTATCGGTGTAAATAGCAGTGTATTTACAAATGTTAGCGTGTTTTGTGAAATTTTTTCTGTATCATTATACCGTAGACACCGATTATAACATACTCTCACGGGACCTAAAAATGTAGTGCGTTATAGCCGAAGTACTTTATAAGCAGTACCGCTGGTAAGATTCGCTATTACACTAAATAAGAAAGTGGGCTCATAATTCCATTGTAATGTGTTTTAAACAGGTCTGATTTTTTTAAATTTAAATTAAACGGAGAAAATTCTTTTGTTACTTACAATTTTTGAGATAAATAATCTATAATTTTCTTTTGTTTTAAATGGGCAGATGCTACTTTAAAAATACAGTTTTGGATAGCCATAATATTTTCTAGAGACTTTTGTAGAGTCTGCATCATCACTGCGCCATTCGAATCATTATAGATGGGGCTTTTCAGGAGGCATGGGCATTTGTTGAATGGCAAAGAAAAACCATGATCTTGATCTTAGCAGGGTATCAGATAAAGGAACGCTTCCCTCCATTCATACACAATTCATCTCGCTACAGAATCTGAAAGCTGACAAAGACTCTTCTTGAAAGAACTGAAATTTCCGAGAACAAGGAAATAAAATACTTAAGAAAAGCAAAATTTTAGGTTTGGTATAAAACGTACGTTACGACCGAAGTACGTACTATTGTTAAATAAGTTTTAACATAAATTAAATATCTTATAAATACAGGACTTCAATCGGGACCTAGCTTCTAGGTACGTTATAACCGATAGTACGTTATATCCCAGGTCCGTTATAACCGGTGCACACTGTAAAAGTACACTCATGTCCATAAATTAAGGATAATGAAGTTCAGGCAAAGAAAGAGAAAGAAGCAAAACAAATTTGACTTATTTGTAAAGTCTATTTATTAAACAAAAAGTAAAGAGCAAAAAAGATGCTATATGTTTGACATAATTAATAAAAATTGCAAGTTTTACTCCCTTGACCAAATTTCAAAAAAGAACCTATTTACAAAAAACAGTATAAGATGGTTAGTAGGATGTTTAATACGGAGTATGTCTCCCGGACGATGCAATACAGGCCTGACAACGCCTAGGCATGCTGAGTATCAAATGATCAATCTGATCTTGGGGAATATTACACCACTCATTAAGCAATGCACTCCGAAGTTCCGGTAGACAGGTGGGAGGGGGTTGACGGGCTGCAATTCGTCAGCCAAGCATATCCCACACATGCTCTATTGGATTCAAATCCGGTGAGTATGCTGGCCAATGCATACGGGTGATATCCTCCGATTGAAGGCATTCGTCTACAATGTTTGCACGGTGAGGACGGGCGTTGTCATCCATAAACACAAATTCAGCACCCATGGCGCCCCGAAACAAACGTACATGTTGTTCCAGAATGACATCCCGATAGATGTGGCCTGTCATCGTTACACTCTGAACATGCAGGTCAGTTCTGGAACCAAGAATAATTCCTCCCCAAACGAGCGATCCTGCACCACCGTAACGGTGTCTTTCAATGGTGTTCTCTTGGTGGTAACGGGTACCTGGCGCTCTCAGATGAATGTCCGCCTCAGATGAATGTCCGGCGAGAATCAGACTCCAAACTAAACCTGGACTCGTCGGAAAACATCACACAAGACCACTGTTGCGGTGTCCGCAATGCATGCTCTCTACTCCAGGTTAATCGCAGGCGACAGTGAGTTGCGGTAAGTGGAACACATCTGACAGGCCTACGAGCATATAGACCAATGTGCCCTAAGCGTCTGTACACGGTCTGCCTTGAAACTGTCGTACCGGTAGCTGAAGAGAGCTGACGAGACAGGTCTGATGCTGTACTCCGTCTGTTTCTTTTGGCAGTAACTGCCAAATAGCGGTCCTCATCCGGCGTTGTAACTCGGGGGCGACCTGTGCTGTTACGTCTACTCACATTACCATCATCTTGGAATCGTTGCCAAAGCCTGGAGATGACACTCTGGGCGATTCCAAGTTCCTCGGATACTTCCAGCTGGGTACGTCCACATTCCAGTCGTCCGATAATTCTGCCACGTAAAACATCATCCAAATGCCTCCTTTGTGCCATAACTATGCGGTCTATGCGGTTTTTGCACTGAAAGGCTTTCACAGCGCTTGTGAACAATTTTACTTCTTTGCCACCATACCTTATATACCCCTCTCTTTCACTCTCGTCATTGTGACGTACCATCCACGCCATCTGGTGGTTTCCTGTAATTTGCATATGCTTCTTCAAGATGTGTGTGATCATTCCACAGGTGAAATTTTTATTTTAGAGATCAATTTCTGTGTGATTCTGAATTATCCTTAATTTATGGACATGAGTGTAAAATCAAATTCTAAAGAAATCGTATGATTCCAAAGTAAAACATTTATAATCTTGTAAAGCTATTAAAATTCCGAAAGGCAATCGCACACATAATTAATTTTTTGAGTTCAGCAGCACAGCATAAAAATGACTGTAAAATTGATAAAACTGGCAGATAAAACGATAGGTATCTTATATCGCATGAGTACTTAGGTGCGGTTAACTCTAAATTGGGATGACCTCTGCAGTAGTAATTGCATTTTTTAGACAGTGTTCAGAGTTAACAAGCGAAAAGGAAGTTTTGAAAGACTTTCAAAAATCTAATGATTCTTAACTTTGATCTAATGATTCTTGCCTTAAATTTGAAGTTTAAAAAATGGCATGAATCAAATTCAATATTGACTCGCTTCGAACTCCGTTTAGTGAACATGAATAAGTGCCTAGTTTTTCAATCTCAATGTTGAATAAAATTTTACTTGCAGTTCACTCACATTGAACATGATTTGTATCAGTGAGTGACTTTTTTAGCGTTGATGAAATCTAAACTGCAGAATTTAGCTGGATTAGACTGTGATTCCAGAGGCAAAGACTACAAATGCATCGGACCAACTTGATGGCTTGTTTGCATTCGCAGTCAACACAAAGGACCAAGAATGCAGTTGATCTGCAAGAGGAGCAACAGGATTTTGGAATTGGGAATCTGTATGGATCGAAGTTTGTATTCGTAATGCTTTGTGGAGGTCACTCATGGGGAAAGGTTTGTATATTTTTAACTCTCAGAGAGGCTGATGTAAAGTTCTGTGAACTAACCTCGAATTTCCATAAATATGAATCCCCATTATTTTACACTGTAGAAATACCTGTAATTATACCACACATATTGCGGTAAAGCAATACAGCTAAGCGCTGCAACTTCGGAACACAGCACTGTTATTGTAATTTCACTCACGAAATGACACAAGTACGTGGATAATCCAATCACGAAGAACTTTGTGCAACATATTGAGTCTTTAAATCACGTGTTGGCGTTGCGTTTACACACATTGTGCTGTAATCTAGGAAAATCTTTTTTGCAGTCCAGCTAAAACACTTGTTTATTATAATCTAAATTTCAAATTAAAAAGTAATATTTAAGCCTCTTATTTGAAACTCATTTCCTTATAATGTCTTTACGTTTCCGAAGCAGTTACGGAATTTCGGAGGCATCGCAGAAACTGAAATAGGGGAAGCAATGCTCACTATAAGAGTTTCTCCGTTGTCAAAGCAAAAATGAGGTGATGCAGTCTCGACCTTTCCCTTTCGCTCACTCTCGAACGTCTCTCGATAATACTCTTATTGCGAGCTTGACCCTTTACTCTTCAGTTTAAGTGCTTTTTGCCATTTTCAGACTTTCAATGGATCAACTCAGGCATCACAATCTTCCTACTTTTAAATTCCTACCTTCATAAGTTTTCGTTAATCTAGTATTTTAATGATTTAATAGGCGAAACCTGATAATCTAAAAGAAGATTTTAACAACTGTTGAAGCAGCAGCCTGGTCAGAGTAAAATTTAAATTATGCTAGGTAATGTCATTGGTTAGGCTCTTATTTTATAAAATGCTTTATAGGGAAGAATGATCACATCTGAACCAGCAACAAGGCGAGCTCTAAATGTCTTGATTTTTAACTGGCCACAAGAATTTTGCCCCAATGGGAGGCTAAACTTTCCTCTACTGGATTCGTCGAGAAGCGAGACGGCATGAAAGAAGGGTATTAGTCTAATAAAAATTCAAAGTGTTGGAATAGGGAGTCTTGCTGCGAAATTCCCTAGAGTCATTCATTGAAGGTAAGCAAACGTAGCATTCTCATTGAATAATATGCAGATTCCTTTTCGCAAAATTGAAATTATCACTGCTGCTTTAAAATGAACGATATTGGTTACAATTCGTATTGAGTTAAGTTATTAGAACTTCCAGGTATTTTCATTCTCAAAGTGTTTCTAAAGTAATTATACAGTTAAATATCCGTTAAGTTAGTCAAGTTATATGTTAAAAAGGTATGTAAAGTTAAAGTAGATTCTTTTGGTGTATGAAGCAGTGGCGTTGTAGAATCGCCAAAGGTAGGCTCTATCGTTCCAGTGTCGAAACTAACTGAAAAGGAATGAAACCCTTGGATTTATTTTCAGCAATCGTGTTTTCTTATTGTATTGAAATGTGTCCATTTCAAAACTTTGGGATTAATACTTTTATGGAATATTAATCATCGGTCCTAGCGCTTCCTCTGGATAGCCCAGAGGATAAAACACTGGTGCGGAAATTAATTGTAGTGAATCTATTGCCTTTTCTTCCGTTCCATTACTGAGCTGCTTAAAAACAAATTCCGCCTCACCATGGCACAGTGGTTATGTCACTGGAAATGGTAGATGGGCGAAGTATGAATGTCCAGAGTTCGGGTCCCATCGCGCATCCGTCGACCCAACCGTTTGGAGTTTTCCGTGGTTTTCTAGGAAACTTAGCGTAAATATGGGTTAGGACCCCTTAGAAAGACTCCCCACGGAGGGCACCCCACCCATCAACCTAGAGCCCATGCGTAGCTAATCGGCCGTAATCCCACAAGCAAGCAAAAACAAATTCCAGCTAATAGTTTGAATAAAACTTAATGCCTTAAAAGGCTCATTTAAGATTCGATATTCTAAAGATAATATGGGTTCTATAAAAACTTAATGAAATATCTTCAAGGCTGCTAAAATCCCTATTCATTTTCAGGTCTTCAGGAAAAGCTTTATCCAGATTCAAGAATGCTGTGGATAGGGAGAGAATATACCTCAACACCCTCAAAAGTATGCTCCTAATCTGGTTAACATGGTCTACCCAGCAGCTGTTGTGATTGCATTGCGGCTCCGAGATTGAATTCTATTGCTGCCAAAATTGGAAGTCAAATTACTTGAAGAGAAGTATTTCACTAGGTTGCTTAAAATTTAAAGGCCTGCACATTTAAGGAATCGGGAAATACTTTTTAAAGTTTCGTATAGCACCCCTAGATAAAGATAACTTAATTTGTGATAGAGAAACTTCGGCAAACTTCAGACTCAAATTCTTACTTAAGCCGCTATTACAAAGAATTGTGAAACAATCTTCTACAGTAATGAGTTAAACGATTCTGTCAATGGCCATCTGCTGCCTGTCAATGGCTTAAGGCGAAGTTTCAACTATTCTTTAAAACTGAGCTATACGTGCTGTTAAATTCAAGATTCATTACCTTGAACCTTTTACTGAAAAATATATTTTGACATGTTTTCAGTGGTTTTTTGTAACTTTCCGATGGAAGTTTGATCTTGCATAGTCATGCATGAGTAACTATTGCTTCAAAACAAGTTTTTAGGGGCCTATAAAGCATAGAATCAATAATACTTGATTTGAAATGAATCCTCACTGGAAATCATTACGTGAAATGGAAGCTGTTAAAATTTTTATTAATTGGCAGTTCTTGAAGGTAGTAAGTTGCCTATAAGTTTCGTACGATTTCTAATTTTAAACGAATACTTGTAACAATATTAGAGAACTTCTGGTTTTGAAATGGTTATCAAATGCTTAGACTGCAGTTCAGTAATATTGTGTATAGTTGGAGGTAACATCACGGCATGCAAAATTTTATTTGTCAAAAGCTCAAATTAGTGGAATTCTTAATACGGACATTTTATGGTTGGTTGAGGTTTATAGCCTATGCCTCTTTATTATAAGGAGATATGCAAAAGTTAGGGACGCATTGCATCCAGGGATCCTTTCTGTAAATCATTTTGTTTTACGTGCATATACTTTGTCTATTTTCTGACTTTGAGGTCTGTGATGAAGATCACATATCTAATTTAATAATCATTTACTTTGGCTTTCTTTAATGTAATCGATCCAAAATTCAAGAATTCTAAATCACTTCTGTTCTCATTTTCCTGCCATTTCGGCTTTTAAATCTCTATATTTACCTTTCCCTGTATGCACTATTCTTTTTGTTCTTAATTGTTTCGTCTCTTCAGACCGGTGTGCTAAAAATAGATTATAGTACGTCCGTTTGCAAAATCAACGGCCTTTTTGAGTTTCCTCTTGGCATCCTGCTGGCGTAAGTTATTTAGTTGTTCCCCTGCGACGACTTTAAAATTATTTGCTCGCGATTACGTCATTGTAATTTTATTGGATTAACTGTTAGGGTTGCTCTGGAATTGGCGCTATTAATCTCAGCCAAGTTATTGTTCTCGCCAATGTGTAATTCTGTGCTGGCGTAATTTTTAAAGGATTCCACCTTAATTTCACTGTCCATATAGGACGTCATTTTATTTTCGCTGAGCCACCACCGCCGTTATAATAATATTTCAATAGTATATGTTTAATAAAATAGTTTTTCAGTATTTAACGTCTTTTTATTTTATTGCAACATAAGTGCATTCGAACCTGGATTTTCATGTATCACAACGCAGTCTTTAAATTTAAATTAGCCCAACCAAAAACCTTCTTTACATAAATTGGTGCCTACCCAGGCACTTAAGTTGCATTTATTCTGGTGGTGGCTTAGCAAAATGGCGGAATCAACTAGTCCGTTCAAGACAGTTCTTCACTCCAGCCCTGGTCTGCTGAAAGCGCAGTCAATGTTTCGGCCCTGGCAGTGTTATTTTCTACCGGCTGTAACTTTCGTTTTTACGGAACACGGAGCTCCTTGATGGACTGGCTATTCATTAATGATGAGTTTCCGATCGTCTCCTCATTTCATATATGTATTATCGATGATCTTACTACACACCACCCTCCGACGAATCTTATGTGAGTTCTACACGTTCCTATGACTATTTGGACGCGGTCTATGGAGTATGTTATGTTTTCCTTCCTTGCTTTACGCATGAAACTTACAACTAATGCTGAACTGTGCCGCCCGATCACCGCAAATTTGGGACTTTTGATTCCGGATGTCTGCAGTCTACAGTAGTTTTTTAGTTTTTTTTTTTTTTTTTTTTTTTTTTTTTTTCGTGCGTCGCTAGGTATGCCATTCACTTAACTTGGCGAAGACTGTTTTTTTTTTCCCTCCAGTGCTCGGCGATTTGTTTTGTTTTTTTAAATATGCGCGTTCGTGATACACCGACACCTCATACTATGCTTTGTAATGCAGTTTGAACTGGTAATTTAATGGACATTATATGTATGCATTTAAGTATGACTAATGAAAAGTTCTTGCTAAAATTTTTATTTACTGAATGACTGAAGTTTTATTCTTGGGAAATTTGGTAAATCATTTACAAATGCAGTTTTTTTAAAAACTAGTATGATAATAATAATAATAATCATGTTCATATTGTCTTGGCATCCTTTATTGTTTAGTATGCAAATAGCACATGCTAAGAATAGTTTTTTAGACATAACGTGTCAAAGAAAATATTTTATATGCTGAATTTTTTTCTTTTATTATTTTAGTGCTTCTAAGGAGTTATAAAAAAAATAATTATTATTGTTTTTCAACCATGTTTATAAATTAGTTTAAATCTAAATTACTCCTTTTATATAGTATATATGACATTAATATTTTACTGTTTAATACAATTGTTGGATTGCAATTCACACACATTTAATTATTTCAATACACTTCTTAATTTTTTTCTTCTTTATGCACTGGGTTTCGTTCACTCACGATAAATATCATTATTACTCATTGCTTTATATGTTTACTTTTGTGTACAGACCTTTTTGTGTGTTTAATTTTCTATTTGCTTACATATTCATTCTTGTGATTTTAAACTATGTTTGCGCTTTTGCTCACATTGTATTTTACATTTTTGTGTTCATTTTTCAGTCTCTATGAGGTACACATACATCGTTATTTTTTCTTTACTCTTTATTTTGATAATCATCACAGTCTTCAATTACATATCTTTTCACCCTCTTCCATTACTTAAGTCCATGGCAAGGCCTTTCCAAGGCACACACTTTTTTCATACACTGACACACTGCATTTTTGCATATTAAAGTCCATGGCACAACTTACATATGCTTTCAGTTTTTTTTTTCTTACCTCACAATATACTGTTTCTATTTTTATCATATATTTTTACACATTTTTTGTTCTTTGAATATGCTATTATTTACAGTCCCCATGTTGACTGATTTTTTACACATTATTTGTTTTAAATACTTTTTAAAGATTACTTTATATTTTTGTGTTCCACTCCTTTTTTTTGGCCTTTTTAATATACTGATACATGCTTACCATAGGTTGTACAGTTCACACATTTTTACATTTTTTCAGATACACTGTTTTATTTTTTCCTGCCATTGATATGCCTCTGTTTAATACATGCATTATTTGGAAGAGTATAGTGGTATTCATTTAATTACCTTTTTTTTTCCTTTTCACAATTACACTATATCACACATTGTTTGTTGTACTTCAAATAAGATTCATACTTGAATAGTCACTGATCTTTGAAGTTTGTGTTTGTCCACAATTACACTCTTTTTCACATTTACTTGCATTTTTCATGTTGTTTTTTATTTACATTGCTTACACTTACTGACTCTCAACCTTTTCACATACTTGATTTTTTTTTTTTCATCACACTTGTGTTTATGTCTTATATGTTCACACTCACAAACATGTTAACACTGATAAAGTAATTAAAAAACTTTGTAAAAAACACACATAAGAAGTAAAAGGAAAAAGGATACGCGTTTCGTTCAAAAATTGTTTTGAACTTCTTCAGTTCCCTGTGTTCTTTACGTCGAAGAGCTTGGACTGAAGAAGTTCAAAACAATTTTTGAACGAAACGCGTATCCTTTTTCCTTTTACTTCTTATGTGTGTTTTTTACAAAGTTTTTTAATTACTTTATCGTTTAACACCAGTATTTTGAGTGTTTTTTCAGATGTTAACACTGATGTTATGCTCATTTTGAGTTCATTGTGCTTGTCCTTCCACATTTTGCTACACACAAATTTTTTGAATATTTGTTACATTTTTTCTCCCACATTTTCACTATGGTGTACAGTAGTGCATTTCAAAAATATTTTAAACACATTGTATATGTTTTGTCACTCTTTTGTGTTCACATACACAAACATAACATTTTATTTTGAAATTTTTTCTATACTATGAGATATTTAAATCTCTTCTGTACCTTACTATAAATTAATACAACTTTAAGGTATCAAGTACTCACTGAGTTATAAAAAAAAATTACATTGATTTACATTTTCAGAGTGCTTATAGTTAATTTATTATTTGAATTATGTTTATTCTTATCTTAGTGATTATTTTGTGAAATATTGTTTGTTTAGTTAGGCTCATAATAAAATATATATGTAGTGATCAGATTAACTCAAGACTTTAATAAGTGAAATTTGATGGTATATAATTTCAGAGTATCAGTATATTGTATACTTTAGTAATTGCATTTTAGTGTATTTTTATTTGTACTTTTGTGTGCTATTCTTTCCCAATTTTGTCACTTTTGAAAATATTAGTGTGTTAGTAAGTGACACAACAACATTCCTTTCTTGAACAAACAAACAAAAAAAAAAAATCATTAATTTTGTTATTTTTACCGTATGACCACAATTGCCTTCAATTTTCTTTTTAAGCTATAACTAATATTTTACGTACTTGTTACCAAGTTTAAACCTACATTTTCAAGACTTGCAAGTTAACTAATTTCATTCTTTTATAACTTATTTTTTTTCTATTACCTCCACATAATTAATAACTTGTTTATTTGACATTCACGGATATATTGCTGTGTGCATGTGTTGAATGCTTGTTTCCTTGTTTGTGTGGTACCCACAAGCTTGGAGGTATAATTGCTTTTGTGTACTGCCTGGCTGGTCCAGCAGTTTTCACTTGTGTATTTGGATTCCATGCTGTGTCTGTCAATATATCATTTCTTCAATAATGTTCTTAAAACTTAACACTTATTAAATGATGACTTCTAAAGTAAATAATTACACAGTCATAAAATAATAATTAATAATAAAATTAAATGATTCATTTAGTATTATCTCTAACTTGAAAATTTAAAATAAATAAATAAATATGTGAGTGTCCAATAACACTTAAACCTTTTACTGAGATCTTTTTTAATTGTACTTAGATTGATGTTCGTTGATGGTATTGTACAGATTGATATTCAATTTCCTTGATTTTTTTTCATTGTCATTTTGTGCAAGTATAATTTTTTCAATTGAATGTGCTTATTTTTCTTATGATATACAGATATGTATGTCAAGATACTGTTATGTCATGTACTATTTACAACATTATTATAATTCTGATGGTACAGAACTGTGTGAAAAATTACCATCAAACAAACAAAAAATTTTTTAGTATCATATTATAATTTGAATGTATTGTTTTATTTTGTCAATTGAGTGAAGTATTTTTGATGCATAATTCTGACATTTGAAGGCCTTATTGATATATATATGCAAACCATTCAACAGCGCTGGTTTATAATTATAATTTTGAGTACTCACTGCAAGTTTAAGCAGTATATCTTTGATGTGCACATGAGCTTGAGATGCTCAATTAAAGAGAAAAGGGTGTGCTGAAATGCCCCTTTGTATTGTGAGCTAAATGCTCCCTTTTTATTTTGTGGACATTTACTTTTGTATTGCTAGCAGTTATTATTTTTATTGTGTCATGACATTTTTTTTTCTTCTCTAAACATTTATTAGGTGGTGGTCAGCAGTAATTTTGCAATTGTATAATTTTGTCTGAATATGTTTAAGATTTTCTTAATTGTTTATGCCAGCCAAACAGAGCATTTATTTAAATTTTTAAAGACATTAATTGTAACTAATAAAAAAAAAATTCTTCAAAATTTTTTCCTGGTTGAGGGGAGTATATATGTGATGAAGATCACATATCTAATTTAATAATCATTTACTTTGGCTTTCTTTAATGTAATCGATCCAAAATTCAAGAATTCTAAATCACTTCTGTTCTCATTTTCCTGCCATTTCGGCTTTTAAATCTGTATATTTACTTTTCCCTGTATGCACTATTCTTTTTGTTCTTAATTATTTCGTCTCTTCAGACCGGTGTGCTAAAAATAGATTATATTACGTCCGTTTGCAAAATCAACGGCCTTTTTGGGTTTCCTCTTGGCATCCTGCTGGCGTAAGTTATTTAGTTGTTCCCCTGGGACGACTTTAAAATTATTTGCTCGCGATTACGTCATTGTAATTTTATTGGATTAACTGTTAGGGTTGCTCTGGAATTGGCGCTATTAATCTCAGCCAAGTTATTGTTCTCGCCAATGTGTAATTCTGTGCTGGCGTAATTTTTAAAGGATTCCACCTTAATTTCACTGTCCATATAGGACGTCATTTTATTTTCGCTGAGCCACCACCGCCGTTATAATAATATTTCAATAGTATATGTTTAATAAAATAGTTTTTCAGTATTTAACGTCTTTTTATTTTATTGCAACATAAGTGCATTCGAACCTGGATTTTCATGTATCACAACGCAGTCTTTAAATTTAAATTACCCCAACCAAAAACCTTCTTTACAAGGTCCAAGTCAACTGAGCTATAAAAATACTGACCAGAAATTTGTCTTTCCTAATATCTAAAATTTGTTTAGTTAAAAAATCTAAATGGCAACAAAAAAGTATATAAATGAGAGAGGATTTAATTTTGAACATTCGGTAACCGTATTTGCAGTGCTACTCTAGTACGCTTTACTAAATTTTTATTTACAAATAAAGCTTATTTTCGGATATCTGCACAGCACTTGTGTAGTTTTCTTTTGGATGAATCTGTAAAACTTAGTTTTAAAATGTTTCTGTGGAATTTTTAAACTGAAAACATGGTTTTTACAATAATTTCTTGCGCCTCAGAATAGTTTAGAAGAAATTGTATTCCATACAAACGTCAAAGTATTTTAAAACCTCGTGAGGTGCAAAAATTGACCTTAAAGTGCAAACGATTTTATGTGGTTTGGTACTTTTGGAAGGTACCTCCACGCTTTCTGTTGCTTTTTTGGCTAGGGTGTTTTTCACTCCACTACGGTTTTTAATTCTTGCGAGGGATGGTGACAGACTCTGGAATGCTGCCATCAGTTTTATTGATAACATAGCTGATATTGTTGATGACCTGGTCTATAGGACTTGCCCTGGTCTATAGGACGTGCCCTGGTTTTTACATGATTAAATTGAGATTTAATTTCAATTTGAGCTTTCATTAAATTACTTCTGCTTTTACAAGCAGAATCTGGAGCTATATTTTCAGACCGACAAGTGGCAGAGTAGATAATACACTGAAGATCAGTAGACGGTTTATGAATTATTGCGTTCTATTCTAACATGAGTGTTTATCAAACGCGTATGGAGTGTTGAACAGCTTGCTTCATATCTAACGTGAATTCGCGTTAACATTAAAGTTCTATCCCCCCAAGACACTTCTCGTACCAGGCATATAACCCTCTTGTAGCCTATTGCCTGAACCAACAAACTGTATATTTTCAAGAGCTGAAGTCGAAATTTGCCTCTTCGAGTTTTCAATTAAAGCACTTACTCATCAGAGCATTGCCAAACATAAGAAAACGGAATGTTAAGCATGTCAAATGAATGTGTAAAGTCTTGTTAATTTGATCTTCCGTTTTTAGATATGGAATACATACTTTCGCCGTGAGAAAGTGGAACTGAACGCAAACTGTACATGAGGAAGGTTCCAGTAAAAGTGTGAACAAAGTCCAAATAGTCTCGAAACTGGCACCACGACATTGTGTAAGAACCAACAATGGCAATTTTTGAAATCGTGGTGAAACAGTGTCACATGTATATTGGCTTGTATTAGAATTTGTTGGTTTGCTGTGGAAAAAAAAGTTTCTCTAGATATTTCCTAGCGCCCACTTTAAAATTCTTTTTGAAGTGTGAAGGTCTGATCCTTGTGAAAGGATTACATAATTTTTGAACAGCTCTCTAGAGAAAATTTTGCTGTAATGTTTCACATCGGTATTGGTCAGATATCCTTGGACATAAAATCTTAAGAAAAGCATCTCATTCTTTAATTATCCAGTGAACTTCTCGAAGCAAAGTGATTGACACTTAATTTCGGAAGTAGTTAAGCAATTTCCTAGCCTCCCTATAAATCTACATGAATGCAATAAGCAGTATATTGGGAAAAATAAATTTTGAAAATGCGCTATTCCCTTTATAGTGGAATGAATTTGAAAATTATACGACTACATTGAATGATTATTAATGTATACGTTGATGATAATGAATTACTTGAAATAATTGAATAAATCAGTAGCAGTCTAAGCATGGTTAAGGAAGTCTGACGGAATAAATTTGATTTCATCGTTTGTTCACATAATAACGCTTCTTCAGCGAGTTTGAATTTATCAAAGCTAAAGCTGTTCTTAGTGTTAAATAACAGGTTTAAAGCCCGAAAGAATAAATTTACTAACATTCTTCTAATTCTGTGCTAATTTACTGAACTAACCTACTAATTGGACTCTTTCGGGGTTTTAAACTGTTATTTACATTACTCATCTTTGATAGCAGGATCAAACTAGCTTTTTGTCTTGCAATAAAAAACAGCCCTGTCTTCTTAAAATGAACAAGATCAAAAAACCTATGTATATGCTATACTTATAGAATTCTACAAAAAATGCAGTTGTTTGAAAGGAATTTTCATAATCTTGTAAAGCTGTATAGTTACCTACGATCTTAAAGCCCAATTGCACTTAGGAAAGAAGGAAGATCTAATAAAACTGTATAAAAAGGCAGTTATCTTCACTAATGGGTAACATGGATAAATGTATGCTCACAATGTTCCGAGGTTACAAGCAGAAGGAACAAATTTTCTGAAATTCTAAAGTCAGTCGCACTTTTCGTAAAGACAAGAGTTGTAATGAAACTTCAGAGTGTCCATTGTAAAATGAAACCAGAGTTGCAGTTGGAAAGTTTGTTGCGGTAAGTTATATACTTAAATTGAAAAAAAGACGGGGCTCAAATTAAATTCGGATAAAGCTTTTAAACAATTGCCTATGGAAAGAAACAGTTAGTGTCATATTTTCAACATCGCAGTTGAACGAAATTTTACATGCAGTTCAGATTGAACTTAATTTTTTAGTAAATAATATTTTGGAGCTGTAGCCGAATCTACAGAATATGGCTGTTGGTTAGACTGAATCCAGAGCAATGACTAAATTCTAATGTTTCTGCTGCATTCTCAATCGCAACAAAGAGATCACTACAAGTGAGACATTTGTGTTAGAAGTCCAACGAAGTTTTGGACTTTGGTATCTGGATTTAGAAGTTAGCTGCTGCAAAGAAATGAAACAAGAGATCATGCCAAGCGTTGCGTAACTCACGAAAAAAAAAAGGTTTGTATACGATTTTAAATACTTGAATCTGCCAAAATGAAAAATTTAAACATAAAATTTTCACCGGTTTATAAACCTTTGTTTCATTGTTAGCTAAAATACTAATTTAAATTAACTATATTTCAGCTTAATATTTACATTTTATCTTAATTTATGAGACGTTGGACGGATAAATTGACCCATTTAATTTCTAAACAAATTACTCTTGAAGTCCAAAGATTGTGCTTGCTTTTGTAGCATGCGTAGTAGAACAGAAATATTCGCTTATGCAAGTACAGGAAGTGAATCTCGCCACCAACCCTTTTTTGAACTTTAAACTTTTCTCACTCACTGTATACTTGATTCTTAAAATTATGGCGTGAAACGTTTACCTTTTTTACTGACCGTTGGCTTCTTTATTAAATTGCTCTAATGCCATTGGTTATTGCATAACTTCTTTAGGAAAGACTGCGATAGTGTTTCTGGATCCACCGTCCAAGGGGAGAGGATTAAAATTCTCGTTGACTGGCGTGAATAGTACTTAATATCTTACTTGCTTGTATCATTGCGGCAGCATTTCATTTAGATCAGTTTGCAGCTAGAAGCCTCAACAAGATGCTGCCAAACGCTGCTGGAGTCTGAAAGCGTACTGAAAAGTAAGTAAACTTAATAGTTTTGGCTAACGTGCAGAATTACTTTACAGAAAGATAGAATACAGAATACAGAAAGATTTTTACTTCTGTGAGCTTAATGTTTTCAGTTGAAGTAATTCCTATACCACAAACTTCTAGAGCTTATATTAGAGATGGAAGCAAGCAGACTTACAGCTATTTAACGAGATGAGCCCATTTCTTATTACTAATAAACTTTGAATGATGAGACAGTTTTTCAGTTACTTTGCGCAACGAGATGGTGATTTCACGTCTTGCACCATTCTCTAGCTAATATCAATGCTTCTTTTTATCGGAAGTCTTGAATATCGTAGAAACCGTGTGAACTCCAAGCAAAATATCCCGAAAATATTGGGTCTTTCTTTTTCGTTAACAGTAAAAGGAAATGTAGTATTCGCCTATCATAGCTTAGATGTTCTTTTTAAACTTCTTGCGTGGTATTTAAAGACCCATGATAGGTACGGTAATGGTCAAAATATTGCCGTTACATCTTTGATAAGAATAGACAAAACTTTTCTTCTTTCCTTGATCTCGGGTTTAACATCTCATCTGCTAAAGTACGTTGTCAAGAATATCATCTACACCGTTTTATCTTGCTTCAGCTGGATATTGATTAATACTAATTCATCTAATATGAAATTCGGAAAGAATTAACAAACACTAGCTATACATCGGCTTCAAAAGTAATTTAGTCTTTTTATAAAGATAGTACAAACAAATCTGAAGTTGAAGTAAAAATTCGGCACATTTCGTAATACAATTCATCAATTATGAGCGCTAAGGAATTTTAAAACAATTTATACATTTCCATTGGATATTAAAATAATGAGCGGAAAAAATCTTGTTTAAAACAGTCTTACTTTAATAGACAACGAAATCATTATGTAACTGAATTAAATGAAGGAATGTATAGCTACGTTTACAGAAATGGTTAAAATGAATCGGTAAATTTTTTAAAGTTAGTTTACAGTACTCTATAAATAAAATAGGTAAAGGGCTAAACAGCGTACCACTTCTCTAAATTGCTCGGACGTCTGCGTAACTCAAAATTAAGTATTGTGAAATCTAACAGTCAAGAGGGTACTTTGACCTTTCCAAAGTGTTGTATGAGTTTTATTTATAACTAGCTGAAGTGCCCGTTCTTCGCACGGGAATATATTTTCATTAAAAACACAAATACAAAGAATGTTACTCTTATTATAAGTGCATGTAAACCGCCAGTGTTTAAACATCTCTGAAATATTTTTTTTTTTTTTGGAAATTTAAAATTTAACTTCGTAGATATACTTTATTTATATTGTAACTTTTCTATTCACTGTTTGATAATTTTTATATAATTTCAAACTTTATCTACTGGTGATACTGCTCGCTAATTCATACATTTTGTTTAGGCATTTATATGCATTTCTTTCTCTGAGATAAGCTGGATTTAAAAATTAGTTTGTTTATTATGACATAATTCTGAATTATCATTTAATTTATTCAAACACAGCTGTAGAAACAAAATCATAAATACTTATGAAGTTAGACTTAACGCTATGCAAATAGTGAATATATTTTTGACATTGCCACACAAAATTTATAAATTGTTCAAACTCAGCTTTTGCTACTGAATAATACCTACATATTTATGAGGTTAGACTTAATACTATGAAAATTGTGAATACTTTTGAATATATATTGTACAATAAAAAAACTCGGCTGTTCGAGCCTCGTCAGGCCCCTGAACCCCCTTAATTTTTTAGTTTCATTATTGCCATATTAAAACGATATTAATTAACTTTGTCATTTTATCGCTCATCTTTCGCGTATTTCGCCTGATAACCCTATGTTGAAATTTTTATGAGTGCAACCTATTTATAGAAAAATACTTGGGATTCATATTCTACAGCTTACGAAATATTGTAACAATAGATTAAAGCTGTCGTGAACTAATAGTATTTAAATATATGCAAAAAATACATGTGAAGCATATTCTACAGCTTACGAAATATTGTAACAATAGATTAAAGCTGTTGTGAACTAATAGTATTTAAATACATGTAAAATTATGTCGCTTTTTTACGTCGCATTTTTGGGACACATTTTTTAATAAAGGGTGTTGAGAGATAAAATGACATAGTCATTAATAAATAGAAAAAGTTATACAATATGCAGTTAACATAAAATATTTTCAAAAAAATCAAAGTGTACAGCTATGTACAAAATCACTCAATATTCAAACACAGAAAAAATACAAAATTACAGAAACTTATAAGAAGTTACACGAATGCAATATAAATAATGAATACACTTCCGTGAATAATTGTAAATGCAAAAATTAACTATGGTCACTATATAAGAGGGATTATGTACAAAATTAACAAATTATTCAAACACTGATATATGAATACTGTATACTTATAAAATTGCACTTAATGCTACACAAAAGGGTGACTATATTTTCCACAATGAATGAATGCGAAAATTAAGAATAATATACATACTTATGAAGTTACACTTAATCCCATATGCTATACAATTGGTGACTGTACTTTCGACAGTAAATCAATGCAAAAATTAATAAAATATATGCAACCAATACAAACTATACAAAACCTGCAAAATTTACATCTATATACAGAATAACAGATACTTATGAAGTTACACTTAATGCAGTAAAATAATGAATATACTTTCGACAGTAATTATAAATGCAAATTAACAAAATGTACAGCTAATACAAAATGTATCACTATATACAAAATTGACAAATTATTCAACACAGGTACAGAATAATATATACTTATGCAGTGACACTTGACACTGTGTAAACAGTGACTATATTTTCGACGATAAATAAATGAAAAATTAACAAAACATGCAAGCAGTACAAAATATGCAACACATAGAGCCGAGTGAAACATTTGCAAATCATTCAAACACTGCTTTTGCAGAATAGTATGCACTTATAAACTTACACTTAAGGCTATACAAAGGGCTGACTACATTTTCGACAGTAAATCAAAGTAAAAATAAAGAATAATATGTATACTATTGAAGCTACACTTAATGGTATATGCTATACAAATGGTGACTACGTTTTCGACAGTAAATAAATGCAAAAATTATTAAAATATGCAATCAATACAAATTATACAAAATTTGCAAAATTTATAACTATATTCAGAATAAGGTATTTCCCGGGATCATGTGAAAAAAAAAAAAAAAAAAAAAAAAAAAAAGATATAGAAAGTGGATGAAAGAGAACAAATTACAGTAGATACACAGTTATCTCGCAATGACTTTTGTATATGCATTTATTCAGGCAATCACTTGTTGATAAACAATATTTTTAGTTTTCTTATCTTGTGCGTATATGTACAGATTTTTGGGATTCCCAACTCGTGAACAGGCAACGTAAAGCTGTCCGTGTGAAAAACATGGCTCGAACAGGTTGACACCCGCTACTTTTAGGGATTGACCTTGTGCCTTGTTGATTGTCATGGCAAAAGCCGAACGAATTGGAAACTGTAAACGTTTGAAACTGAATGGCATTTCCTCAGTGATAATTGGAATTTTTGGTATAAATATGTCTTCTCCTTTGGCACACCCCGTTAGAATTGTAGCTTCAATAATATGCTCGTGCAATTTTTTTACGCATAGCCTGGTACCATTGCAGAGTCTCGGTGCGTCCAGATTTCTTAAGAGCATAATAGGTGTTCCAACTTTCAAGATTAAATTGTGAGGTGGCAGACCCGGAATGTCCAAAGAATTCAAAAATTCTGCCGGATAGAGAACTGCTTGCGTTGTATCTGTAACAGTGTCAACTGATTTGTATAATTTGGATTCTCCTGGAAGAAGATTCTGTATTTTTTCATTGATCTTGTTGACACAGTCATTTTTTGGTGCAAGAATAGCTCTCTCACAAAGCCACTTATGGTTTCTGTAATTTTGTTGAATATTTGGGAAAACTTTTTCTGTAAGTTCTTGAACCGAGTTTATAAATTGGCAAAATCCATTTGGGAATGTAATCAGTCCAGTGTCTGGGTGTTCTGGAAATCTTCCATTTCCAAGTTGGAGCAATTGATCTGAAAATGGAAGCAAACTTGTGTCATTTTGTAGCTGAACTCGCATGTTGGTGGTTAATGATAATTTTTTAACTTTGTCCCAGAGTGTTGATGATTTCAGGCAAGCATTAAGTTCATCAGCTGGAGTTCCTCGAGGAACAACTGGTAGCGTCTGACGGAAATCTCCAGCCAACACAACGACTATATTTCCCATCAGCTGCTGATTTTCTCTCAGATCTTTCAGTGTGTTGTTGACTGCTTGTAATGCTAGTTTGTGAGACATCGTACACTCATCCCAAACTATGAGTGTACATTCTTGCAACAATTTAGCTGAGCCTGTTCCCTTGGAAATATTGCAAATTGGAGATGCACTATAGTTTAAGTTAAGTGGTAGTTTGAAGGCGGCATGAGCAGTCCGACCACCATTAAATAGAGTTGCGGCTATGCCTGAAGATGCCACTGCCAATGCAATTTTCTTTTGTTGTCTCACCTTTGCCAGGAGTAAATTGAGAAGGAATGTTTTGCCAGTGCCCCCGGGAGCATCAAGGAAGCAGATGCCACCATTTTTACTGTCTATCATTTGCATAATTTGATTATAAGCATTTCTTTGGTCGGACATTAAGCGTGGTTCTTTCTCTGTAATATATGATTGTAATTCATTGGCATTGTAATTTTTTTCCCGCATAACTTCGCGACTAAGTATGTTGTTGTTATTTCTTTGAGGTGAAAGAGGCAGAGAACACTGTTTGAGGTCTTTTCCAACCATTGATAAACAAAGATCTTCTAGATGGATAAGAGCTTCATTGTAAATATCTGGTGAAAATCCAATTTCTATATTTGGATTTTCCCGTCTTACTGTCATTAGAAAGTCTTCACTGAGATCGTCTTTGTACTTTTCCCACAATTGAAAAGGGTTAGACACAGATAAAGTAGATAAAATAATGCAAAAAAGGTGTCTTAGGCGTGGGGCAGATTGAATGATTTTAGCTTCAGACATAGCCAAATCCCAATGATCATCGTTTTCTAACAATCCTTGCTTCTGGCATGCTTCTTGAAAAGTAGTACATACTTGACCATTAAATGATTTTAAATCATCGAAGGATGTTGGAGCTTTGATTATGTGAAGCAACATACGCAAGAAGAAACATTCGCCATTTGACGGATGAACTGTATACACGCGACCAAGTGTTTCTGAGGATTTAATACCGGGATGCCCTGCAACACCAGCTCCTAGTTTGCGTCGTTGCCACTTTTTGCTGCTTGTATTCCATGTGTAAAATCGTGGAAGATCACAATAAAAAATTGTTCTAGCAAAAGCATCTGTCTTACACAGCTCAAAGAATTCTGTCAGTGTTGTTTTGGGTGGCTGTTGCAAGTCGTTTGCTTGGAGATTGTCTGGATTGTAATAAACCCTCTGACCATTTTCTAGATGAACAGTCAAGTGTTGAACCGACGGGTAACGTTCGTGAATTTGGAAGCTGAGGATTCGCCAAATTGCTTCGTTGCTACAAATATATCGCCCGGATTGAAATGTTGAAATTTCATCAATCGTTCGTTTACCCAATCCAAAAATTGCTTGGTCACATCCTTTATTGACATACTTGCAAATGTATTTGATAGCCTTCACTGATTGGCAAGACTCTACATTAATGTGAGCCTGGAACATTTTCGACAGCAATGGGGAATACGGAACTACCCAGCTATTGTTCACGTTAATGTCCATATGACGTACATTTAATGTAGTAGTAAAACCTCCCTCTCCGGGCTTTCGTCTTTTGTACAAAGGATAGCCATCTCGACCAGTCTGTGTTTCTTGTAGCATTGTTCGTGGATATTTTTTGGAGCATTGGCCATTAATCATGCAAGGAGAATTCATGTTTAGTACACCGCAGGGACCGTGAATCATATGTTTGGTGACGATCTCAAACAACAAAGGATCTTGATCTGGATCAGGAAGTTCGGCAGAGATAATCTTGTCTATATCAGTAGGTCGAATCCTTTCTTGAAGCCAGATGAGGATGTGAGCATGCGGGAGGCCTCTTTTCTGCCACTCGATAGAATACATCCAACATCTCGTTTCTCCAAATATACTACACTTTGTCACCACGTTCATCAGTTTGGATAATTTTCTCTTAAATACTCTCGCAATCAGGTCATGGCGATCCGTAGCTTTCTGACCAGGTAGAAGAGTCTCTTGAATTTCAAACCAAAGAGGATTACATGTGAAGGTTATGAATAAATCAGGACGGCCATATTTCCTGACATATGTCATTGCATCCTAGTTGTACTCATGAAGATATCGTGGACCGCCAGTGAATGTTGCTGGTAATATTACCATTCGTCCCAATTCATTTGGATTCCCATCATTAGTCATGGCATCCCTAAGATGAATATAATCATCTACTCTCAGTTTCTGTTGGTTCTTTCGAATGTACAGCAACCGCTCACTTTCTATTTTTATATCCACTACAAACTGATGGAATAACTGCTGGGATTTCAACAAATGGTTTTCATCGCCTACTCTTTTCATCATTATGAAAGCATAGAAGTCCATAGCAGATACCTTCTTTCCATGCAGCGGATCACCTGTGATCGGATTCACCTGAGGAATTCCAAAATGGTAGCCGTCGTTGCCTTGCCAAAATATGATTGGGTATTGGAGGACATCGTATGATCTATGAGTCTCCGCAACTCTCTGGAGTTTGTTACTTCTTTTCTGAAGAACGATATCACGACTTTCGAAATCATTTCCCACAATTACGATTGCAACCTCATCAATTGTTGGTGCATTAAATGTTCGTGGATGTGCATCAACTGGAGTCCTATCTGCTTTGATAATTAATTTGTAATCATCTTTTGGCATACGCTCTAGAGCAGTCTTGAACAAATTCACGTAGGGATTGTGTTCGTGGAGGAACTGCTGTAAAGCCAAAACGATATGCGGTTTAGTACTTGGTATATTTGAGCATCGCTGTCGGGCCTCTATATATTGGTCTCCCATGAAAAAAATCTGCAGGAATTTCGGCTCTTCGTTCGGTCTTGGAAGCAATGACCCTGAACGATGGTAAATCTGCCCCTGTATCTTGAAAGTTGGCATAAATCCAGATTCCGTGATTTCTTTTGTAGCGGCAAAAGAGGTCATCTGAAAGCAAGAGTTATACTTTCTGATGTTTTGCAGAAAGTGTTTGGAATCTGGTGTATTTCCTGCCATCAAAGTATGCAATGGCTCAGGTGGTGAATTGATTAAAGGCAACACGACTTTTCCATTTGAGCAGCACATGCCAGTCGTCTCACCATTCCATTTATAAGCTCGACAATAGATACACACCTGATCCATTTTTCCAATCAATAAAGTTGGGTGTTCGTGATAATTAATTTCAGAACTGTATACAAATGCTTCTTTTTTCAGATTTTGAAAAGTACGCTGTCTAGAAGAGGAGGCCCTCGTTCGGGCATCATCTAGACGTGCTTTTGTCTGTTCTGCACTCTCACTTGCCCTGGAAGTAGAGGCCCTCGTTCGGTCATCAGCTAAACGTGCGTTTGTCTGATTTGCACTCTCACTTGCCCTGGATGCAGAGACCCTCGTTCGGGCATCATCTAAGCGTGCTTCTGTCTCTTCTGCACTCTCACTTGCCCTGGATGTAGAGACCCTCGTTCGGGCATCATCTAGGCGTGCTTCTGTCTGTTCTACACTCTCACTTGCCCTAGCTAATCGCTTCCGTTTCGTTTCAGAAGAATATTTCCCAATTGATTTTCGCTTTTTTTGAGGCATAATCTTAAAAAGCCAGTCTTCACTTGATGAATTTAAGAAACTGAATTTAAGAAACTAAAATTTTGAAACTAAACCGAATTTTCGATAGTTGTGAAATACGAAAAAAATTGCAAACTAATTGGTCTGATTTAGTCGCTAAAAGTCCTTCCCTTTGCTGTGGCGTTTTTTAGAAATATGGTGTCATAACAGATGCTTATTCATATCTTGAATTTTCACCGGAGGCCAGTACACGATGCTTTTTCGAAGATATAATAAAATGTGAAACACTCACAGAATAGAATATTAGGTTACACTTTTTATTTTGCGCTTTAAAAATAAACAGTAAAAATAAGATGAAATTCTAATTACAAAAATTCAAAGAAAAACTTACATTTAAGTATCTTTTTATCTTTTGAAACGTTAAAACAAAAGTGAACGGCATGATAAGAGAAAAATAAAATGTTAAGAATATATCGAGCTGCTGTTAATTTTATATTTTAAAATGAGAAATTTAGATGTTGCCACATGTATAAGTTAGTTTTAAAATATTACTTTGGAGAACGTGTAAATAATATTAAGATTTTCGCCTAACTCATTTTTAAACTCATGACGTCAAATTCGCGACATTCTCAGTTGCAATGTCAAACATAAATTACTGAAAGAAGAAGAAAAAAACCCTAACGTTGTTTTACTTTTCTACAGCATCTGGTGGAAGTTTATTAGTTAGCTCGTGGTGTTATTGTTTGTCAAAGCTTGAGCTAATTAAGATTTCTAATGCATTTATAAACTCGTGACATCAAAATGAAGTCATTTCATTTATGTTATAGATCGCTAGGATATAGATGGTATGTCACATGATCACTATTTTACACAATCGGAAACTGAAAGCGCTTTCTGAAGGCGAAAATTCTTCCGACAACGTTTAATCTATGACGTCACGTTCTGACCAGGGTAGTCGAATTTACTTATTTCACGCAAATTGGGACTTTGCCCAGAGCCCCGGCTCGAAATGGCCCCCAATTTCAAATGTTGTTCTTTTTTTATAACAAAATTTTATGAAAAATAAAACAAATTTCATAGATGGGGGGCACCCAAATTCATCAATGCCCGGGGGCCCTTGTTGGTCATAATCAGGTCCTGTTTAACACCGCAATATATTTCCTGCGATACGAAAACGTGTCCCGTTTAAAATCTCAATTGAAAATGAAAATAATGCTGGATAATTCACTGGTGAAGAAACAGCATTCAATTCTTCTTCTGGCAACGTTAAATAAAATATAGAATTATTTCCTGCGTGGCGTATGTTTTGCTTGTGAGTTCGTTATTCTGATTGAGTTTCGAAAGGGGTTTTAAACTCATGACATCAAAAACACGCACAACATTCAACATGCGAAAACTCAGTTATTTTAAAGTAATTTTATTTATTTTTTTCCAACTGGCAACTTTAATCATTGTTACTGTCTCCAAGACAACCAAACCGCAAGATAACATACCGACGATTTTAAGCATCTGCTTTTGAAATAAAAATCCTTCTTTACATAAAAATTCGTAAAAAATCTCCTAATTTATATTTTCCTTTGGTTTCTCTTTTAAAAGAGGGCGAAATGTATGCTCCGACATTTGACAAAATATAAAAATGTTATGACGGATAGAATTCAAGGTGCAGCAGTTTTAAAAATATTTTACGAAAGTCAGCGTGAAATTTAATTTTATTTGAAAAATCCCCAAAAATCTGCAAATTATGTTACACAGTCCGAACAAACAGTTTTGAAAATCAAATTTTCTCCTCTATCCGATGATGTAAATATCGTTTTGTTGCGAGTGTAATTACTGGCATTATTACGTATTAAGCGAGAAAAATTGCCAAAAATCGGTAAAAACATAAAATAAAACATTTTCTAATTCGAATTTCGAAAAAATTGCTCCGAGGCGTGTTAGGATCTGTCCTAGTGAAGCCGTATGCAAAATTCGGTAGGTTTGCGACCAACCGTCTCGGCGCATGCTCACGAATTTGCTGAAATCGGACATTTGAGTAGCTTTCTGCCCTGAAAATTGCGAAAAATCGTTAAAAATAAGGGAACGGGTGGATTTTCAGAATTTTAAAGTAGCCTACGGCCTATTCTATGTCGTTTTACATGTATGTGCAAAATTTCAAGCCGATCGGTCTGACGGTGTGGGAGGACTTCCCGGACGAACAAACAAACAAACAGACAAACTTTCACATTTATATAATAGAAGATGGCCAATTTGAATGGTCTCGCTGGTTTCTGATTTTATAATTGTGATTTCAGGAAAGGAATATACTCTTTTGTCTGGAGATTACCAAGTGATCAAGGATCGTTAATGGATATTACGAGTGGTTTTGAAGATGGACCCATAGAGGTCTTTCTCGTATGGTGGAAGTTGCTTTGACAGCTACTGATGTAACCTAAAGACTAAATTATTTAAATTGAAGGCTTGATGACCTGAAGACTTACGGGTTTAAGAAAATCGATGCAACAGTTATCCAGCTGAGTATAATAACCATTGTCTAGAGGTTTAGTTAACATGGTCGTATGTCTAGGCCTGTCTGCAGCCAATTGTGAAGCTTAAACGTGTTCAGACTTCAGTAGCTGAGCCATGTTAATTTACGTACATGAGATTATGCTTGTATAGTGTAAAATATTTTTGTACATGCAATTCTTAATATTGGCCAGTGTTTGGCTCTAATAAATTAAACTTAGCTTTGGGTAAAATGCCTTCTTCACAAATGAAAATTTATCAAACTGATTGTTGAAAATAGTTTAGACCCTATTTTTATATGAAATGACTTAATGCATACCATAAATTAACTGATTTAATAGGAATGGCTGAATGGAGAGCATTGCATGCAATGCTACCTACTCAACGCTGCAGCCTCAGCTGATAGCTTTTTTCATAGAAATGGGTGAAATTAGTTTACAGTGTTTAGCATGATAAAATTTCGCTGAGTAATTCATTGAATAATATTCGTAGATAAAATTAAAACTGCTCAGTTACTAAACTTTCTGAAATTTTTAATAATCGAAACCCAACTGCTCCAAAAGTTTAGTTAAAACAAGCTGGAAAATTTAATTTAGAGAAGCGGTACGGGGATGGGATATTTTAATGCATAAAAAATGAAGAGCGTATGTGATGACGCATAACGTGAAAGTTTCACTGTACAGCATTTTACATTAGTGTTGGTCTTAAGTGTTTGAAAATGGTCATTTGATTTCCTTTTTTCAAATTGTGGAGATCTTATCAATAAAAGTGAAATTCTGTTTGTTTGTTTGTTTGTTTGTTTGTTTGTGGATTTGATTCGTATACAAATCCACAAAATTGGAACTATCGGCCTGAAATTTAGCACAGATATGTAAAATAATATAGAATAAATCGTAGTCCACATTAAAACTTTGAAAATCCACCCGTTCCCGGAATTTAAGATATTTTTTATGCTCTCCACGCAAAAAGCTTTCCGTAATTGTAACCCCTGTAGTGAAAAAAGTGTGAAATAAGGATCGTGGTTGCCATGTGTGGCGATTTTGCCGAATAAAATGTTTTAAATTCTCAAAGTAAAAATAAAAGAATAATAATGATTTTTTTTTGTTAGTTTATATTCGTAAGGTTATTTTTTTTTAATTATAATATCGTGTGCATGGGAAATCGGAGCAGGAATGAAATGTTTTATACGCAAAACAATAAGAATTGGAGATTTCCGGGGCTAATAGATAAATTTTTTTAGTTTGGCGAAAAAATAAAATGGCTCAAATGCCGATTTTGAGAAAGTGAGTTCTAGCGGTTTGCACAGATTTCGGCTCGGATTTAAAACTGGATTTTATTTGAGACTGGGATATATAATGACACTGGTTATAGATAAAAATAAATGTTGGTATGTGTGTATGAGGTTGAAAAACTCCAGCACCGTTGCACCATGAAATTTGGTTCACCTAAGTCTTTTATCATGGAGAAGCTTTTTATGCTATCCGTTTTCCTCTAACTTGCCACCAGGTGGTGCAGCAGAACGTCAAATTCTATTCCGTTTAGCCGTTTACTATGCGAATATCGTCCAACCGATTTCGATGAAATTTGGTACACGCGGATATTAGAACACGGAGAATATTTTTCAGTATCCATTTTGCTGTAACTTGCCGCTAAATGGCGCTGCAACGCATCAACTTCTATACCGTTCGATCGATCGGCATAAAATTTCTTATACTTACACATTTCAGCACGAAGAATATATTCTAACTGTGTACCTGTTGATGTTACTCACCACTAGATGGCTCTGCAATGCATTATTATTTTAACTCGCCACTAGATGACGCTGCAGCAGGCCAAATTCTTGACCATTCAAAAGGTCGCTATGAAAATCAGTATACATAGCTATTTGAACAATGAGAATATTTTGGCGTTATCCATTTTGCTATAACTCGCCACTTGACGGCACTATAGCAAATCATTACTTTAATTAACCACTAGATGGCGCTGCAGTGTATCACTGCTTGACTGTGCAACTGATCGCTATGAAAATAGGTATACATAGATATTTGAACACGGGAAAGAGTTTCGCGTTAGATGTCGCGTCAACACATGAACTTCAGGGCTGTACAGCCGATCATCCTGAAATTTCGTATTCATCGATATCTGAATGCGAAGAATATTTTCGCCGTATCCGTTTTGCTAAAACTCGCCACTAGATTGCGCTACGCCGCATGGCCTTCTGCACCGTATAAATGATTGCCTTGAAATTCGGTATGCATGGTTATTGAACACAATATAATGCGATATCCATTTTGCTATATCTCTTTATTACAATGAATAGTAATCACCACAAATCGTAATATCAAAAAGTCCATTCATTCCCGTGCGAAGAACGGGTACTTCAGCTAGTATCTGATAAATATGACCTCAAGTATGTGGTAACAAAGATCAGAATCTAAACTTTGTTCACAAGGCCACTTGTAGATGGACAATTTTTTCAGGACAAGATGTTAAAAATAATTCTGCTGAATTTAAAGGTATAATCCTGCATGCTTTGTAATGTAAACGAAAGTTGCATTATGATTTATCTTAAATCTGATGACAGTAAAGCAAATATATGCAGAAGAGTAATGCACGCAAATTGAAAACAGACACGTAAGCTACCATAAATTAATGAATTTGTTGAAATCTATTTTAACTACTTGACAATCATATCAATAATATCAAACTATTGCACACTTAGGCAACAAATTTTAATGTAATTTCAAATTATCAAAACAGTAAAGAAATAATTTAAAGATAATTATGAAATATATTAACTTTAAATTTACAGTGTAATTTAAAGTACAATAAAATAACTTAGTGCAAAGTAATTAACATAAGTTAAAACTTCTGGATATGCCTGTTACATGGCATTTCTGCAGAATTCAGTCAAACTTTAAAGCTAAAGTCAATATGTTACAGGGACAATGAAATATTGGCAAGCATGCAACCTGCACTGGGCCCTATAAAAATCGATTGGTGCAGATTTCAAGCTTTCAATATTTCATTTTAGCAAAATGCTAGTGAAAATTTTATTTGAAGAATACGTTACCTTTTTAAAATTTAAGGAATTAGCATCTGAAAATTTTCTAATCCTGCTTACTCTAAATATCAAACCCATTAACATTAGTTCTTAAATTTATAAAATAAAGTTCATACTTAATGCTATTTGGTGATTTGGTGTCCATCACCAAAACCGTCCTTCAGTGCACTGAAACTAAAATTGCAAAGTATAATTGTTACAGGGAAAAGTATGAGACATTAATTAACGTGCGATTCAATGCGTAAACTGTATTATGAGAAGTAGTTGTATATACGCACTCTATTTTTCAGTTTTCAAGGACACTATAAGTGTAAATTAGATTTTTCTATGAATTCTGGATTACCATATAGCAATATAATCAGATTTATCATATATAAACTGTGTTTATAAAAGGCCCTGTATTTATTGTAGTTTTTCATTTTCTGTAATATTTCTAGTATGTGCCAGTACTGTGTAGCAAATAGGCAGTAGCAAAATTGTTTGTACTAAAAGTTGCAGAGATTTTACTAGTTTGCATACGATTGGTTTATGTCTATTGAAACAGAACATTTTACCATGTTGGAAAATGTGGCTAGCTTAACTAGTGCTGTTGTAAAGAGATGGAATTTTAAAATTGCGAATAAATGTGAAGTATTGACAGTATCTTGGAGCATTATTGTCATCTTGAAATATTGTATCTTGAAATAAAATGTTGGAAGAATCTGGGTATTTGATTCTATATATTGAAATATTTTTATTCTATGTACTTATTGCTGAGGGGAAAGGGTTATCTGGGTCAAAAATGGGTCGAAACCTTCTGCAAATTTTGCATGAACATTCTGTTGATATTAAAATATATGTTGTAGTAAAAGTTAAGAGTTATACTTATGAAATTAATAAATTTATAAGTACTTTTAGATAAAAAATCGAATTTTTTTTCTCAAAATTCAACGTTTGCGTACATAATTGGCCATAATTCAGAAAATATTTTAAAATACAATAAAACTATACTGGGATAAGGAAGTTACTTAATTTTTGAGAATAATGCAGTGCACAGCTGTTGGTGTAAGTATGAAATTTTGGTAAAATTGTCTTCAAAAATGCAATTTTTTAAGATACGAAAATTTTCTGAAAGAAATTGTTTCTGTCATGTTTATGACCTTTCAAATAAAAATGCATGAACTACATCATAATTTTGCATTTTTTTTAAGTGCTCCTCACGTAGGCAGATACATGGGGGGGTTGAGTTTTAGCTATTCATCTTTTGGGGAGGGAGGCTTTAACCCTTTGAGGCGCAACCCTTTCCCAATGCTGATAAAAGAGCAGCCGTTGCCATCGCTCGACATAACTACCAGCAAGATGACGGACGATCGAAACTTTCATCGCGTGCCACAGATCTACAGACCAATTTTTGACGACAGCTGACTATGCCGGAACAGCCAGCTGTCGTCAAAAAAGGGTCTCTAGATCTGTTATCTCTAGATCTGTCTAGATCTAACATAAAAAAATCACGCTTTATGAAATGACGAAAATAAAATTACGTTTTCCATGACTTTGAGGTTGTCTGGCGGGTGTTTGCCACGATGGAAAAGTGTCTGGCAAGAGATAAAGTCATTTCTAGAAAAATATATAAAAAAAGAAGAAGAACATATAAAAAAATTAAGCTTTGTGAAATAACGAAATTTTTTTGCAATTTTATACACCTTTGCCACCTGTTACCTGCCAAAGCCACGATCATCGGAACTTTATAGTGGCCGATTGTTCTTACCTCTATTGGGGGAATATGCGCAGAGAAAGTTTCAGCTTTTATGACGAAGGTCTGGCGGCCCCGGGCTCTTGCTCTAATATCATTAAAATACATATTTGATTGTTTTTTAGGAAAGTAATAACAAGTGTTGTATTTGAAATTTCCGATTCAATTATTTCAAGGTGAAATTAACGCCAGTAAAATTTTGTATTTTTTTGTAAATACTTATCCACATGTTTCACAAATACTTCACATATGGCTTTTTGATGCACTGAAAGATTGCATTTTAAAAAAACCATCAATTGCCTTCACACGAAAATTTTAAGAATGATTACTCAATTGAGTTTTAGCTAATTTCTACTTCTTATGACTACTGACAAATTCGTACAGTTTCACAGTGAAATTTCGGAATAATTTTACCGACATATTTGCTTTACTGTTTAGGAACAGCAGAATGCTCTCTCATTGAATCACTTAAATCTGAACCGAATCGCAGCACGAGGCATTACACTGCCCAGACTGGCAGTGCACGAGGCATTACACTGCCCAGACTGGCAGTGCACGAGGCATTACACTGCCTAGACTAGATCGTGATTTTCTCTACCCCTCTCCAACCAGATTTAAGTAACAACATTTCGTGGTTATTAGTGCGCTATAAAATTTAATTCAGGGAATTAATCGTAAATTAAATTATGTGATGATAATCTTTCGAAACAATTAGCTTTAATGTGTAGAGGGGGGTGAAGATTATACACCTCCTTACGTTGCGCACTAAAGTGCTTACTTTAAAATAAGTCATGATACAGCATCTCAACAACTAACATATTTTATTGATAAAAAATAAAATGAATAAACTTTAAGGATAACACATAACATAACAAAATTATCAATCGCGAGCTATAGAACATAATGCTGCCATTTCCTTTTTGGTAGCTTCACTCACAGCTGGGTGTTTATATACTTGCCAACCATCTACTCCGGAGAGACTGGTGAAGGTCAATTTGCATCTTCGTGAATTCGCGTGCGGGACTTTCCGTTCGGTGTGTTCGCAAACTGACTCGCTGGTTGTCAGCTCGCAAACTGTTGGTTCGTAAACCGACGAAATCAACGCCACAGTACTCCCCCGCGAGACCGAAGGAGGTGGCATTCTGAAATGGACTGAACGTCCGTATCTGGTAACATAAGAGTCTTTTCCACCGACGGAGGACGATACTGGAACAGTCTAATTGTTCATTCAAGAGGTACGCCAGTTTTAGGCGGTCTATAGAAACTGTGCGGGATTGTCCTTTGATGCTTAAAGTATAAAATTTATTATTACGAGAAAGTACTTCATAAGGGCCGTCGTATGGCTGTTGCAATGGCTTACGGACAGAGTCTCGTCGTACGAACACGTGAGTAGATGTTGGTAGATCTTTGTGAATGAAGATATCATGTTTACCATGGTGCTTAGCAAGAACAGGTCTTAATCGTTGCATGCCTTCTTGAAGCTGCAAGATGAAATTCGCAGTTCCAGGAACTTGTTTGGTGGAACGAAAAAACTCTCCAGGAAGTTGCAAAGTTTCTCCGTAAAGCATTTCAGCTGGAGATTTTCCGATGTCTTCCTTCAAGCTTGTTCGGATACCTAGCAACACCAAAGGCAAAACAGGTCATCCAACGTTCCGTGGCGTGGCATTTGATAGAGTCTGAGTTGTCTGTGATGACGTTCAATCATTCCATTTGAAATCGGATGATAACTGGTTGTTCGGATTCGTTCCGACCCTAAAAAACGAGTAAATGCATTGAAAAGGTCGCACTCGAACTGGGAGCCTCTATCTGTTGTGATGGTATCGGGAACACCGAATCGTGAAATCCATCCGAACAAGAAGGTTTCAGCACAAGTCTCAGCTTTCTGGTCAGCCATAGGAAATACCTCTGGCCATCGTGAAAATCTGTCGATGCACGTGAGACAGTAAATATTACCGTTTGAAGGGGGCAAAGGACCTATAATATCTAAGTGAACATGGTTGAAGCGGCCTGAAACAATCGGAAAATTTCCGATGACAGACATTGTGTGTCTAGAGATCTTTCTTTTTTGGCAATGGACGAAAAATTTTGCAAATATTTTACAGTCCTTGTCAATAGAAGGCCATATGAATCTGTCCTTCGCAAGCTTCGCCGTAATACGGCCACTAGGATGAGAGAGGGAATGAATTTTTTCAAACACAGTCTTTCTGAAGGCTTGAGGGATGTATGGGCGTATGACCCCAGTAGAGACATCACAGTAAAGTTTAGCACCAGAATCTGAAATTGTGAAATGCTTGAAATCCAATCCGGAGCCACCACTCATTAATTTTTTAAGTTCCCCATCCTCCTGTTATTCGCGAGAAATTGCTGCGTAATCCAAGTTGCTAGGCAAGTTAATTTCCGTGATTCTAGAACAAGCATCAGCAACCGCATTGTCCTGACCAGAGACAAAACGAATGTCTGTGGAAAACTGAGAGATGAACTCTAACTGTCGGAGTTGTCGGGGAGAACATTTATCAGCTTTTTGTGTAAATGCATAAATGAGCGGTTTATGATCACAGTAAATGGCAAATTGTCTACCTTCCAAAAAATGTCGGAAATGACGAATGGATGAGTAAATTGCCAGTAACTATCGTATACACTGTAGCGTTTCTCAGTCTGCGTTAATTTGCGTGAGAAAAATGCCAATGGCTCCGGTCCTTTCTCGGACGCCTGGTTCAAAACTGATCCTAATGCGAAGTCCGAGCAATCGGTCATAAGTGACAATTCAGAGTCCGGTCTAGGATGAGCGAGCATTGTAGCATTTGCTAGCATAGTTTTGCACGCCTCAAAAGCATCCTGCGTTTCGGGAGACCACTGAACATGCGTTTTATCGCGTTTTTTAAGACTTTTAATCAACTCATGTAGGGGAGCTTGCGTATGTGCAGCTTTTGGGAGAAAACGATGGTAGAAGTTTAGAAGGGCTAAAAAGCGCCGTAGTTCATGTACCGTCCAGGGTAAAGGAAAATTGGATATAGCTTCAATTTTTTCGGGCAAGGGGGAGATTCCTGCCTCAGTAACTAAATATCCTAGAAATGGCATTTGTGCTTTACTAAAAATGCATTTTGCGACATTTAGAACAATGCGATATTGATCTAGGAGTGTAAAAATGTTGTGCAGGTGCTGAATGTGAGTTTCCTCATCTTTTGAAGCGACTAAAGTGTCGTCGAGGTAAACATAGCAATCCAAGTCCCTGAAAACTTCATCCATAAACCTTTGGAATGTTTGACCAGCATTTCTGAGTCCATAAGGCATTCTATTGTAGTGAAATAGGCCTACTGGTGTAATTACTGCGGTTTTAGGAATGTCTTCCTTGTTAACCGGGATCTGATTATAGGCTTTAACTAGATCCAATTTAGAAAATATCCGTTTACCGTGCAATTCCATTGCAAAATCATGGATATGAGGTAATCGATAGCGGTCGGGTAAAGTGGCAGCATTCAACCTCCTAAAATCGCCACATATGCGCCATGAGCCATCATTTTTCTTGACTAAATGTATCGGGCTAGCCCATGGGCTATTCGATCGACTGACAATGCCTTGTGCTAATAAGGCTTCGAATTCCTGTTTAACTGCTTTTAGTTTGTCAGGGGATAAACGTCTGGCTTTAGATGTTACCGGTGGACCTTTAGTTAAGATACAATGTGTTGTAGAATGGTTAACTGCAGGTAGGTTGTTAGCGGGTCTAGTTATATTTGGAAATTCAGAAAGTAATTTATGATATGGCGTATCGCCGCAAACCGTTGTGATGCCAGTAGAGGGTCCAAAAGATGAATTTGCATTAACTTTGCAGGACGTTACCTGGTCAATCAAACGGCGATTCTTAACATCAATTAACAATGAAAATAGTTCCAAAAAGTCAACACCTAATATCGGCTTTGAAACTTCCGCAATAACAAAATTTCACGGATATGATCGTTTTAGGCCAAAGTCCAAAACCAGATTTCTATTGCCGAATGTTTTTATTTCAGTACCATTTGCTGCGTAAAGAAAAAATTTTGAACTGGGTACTTTCTTACGAGTTAATATTTGATTTACAGGCAGAACTGAGCATGCTGCTCCGCTGTCTATCAGAAAACTGATTCCAGTTTTACGGTGACGAATGTATAAGCGACTAACACGCTGACAAGCATCAGTGGCCGCCAGTTCGGATGAGCCTGCAAGTTTTTCTGGGAAAGTACAAGGAGGGACGCATTTAGTAGCTTTTTCTGCAAAGTGTGCGTGGTACCGGCAGAAGCGAGGGTTGAATTTTTTGTGGGAAGGGGATAGAGATCGGGACTGCTTATTACGTCCTCTAAAAGAGAGTGGACGAGCCAAGGTGTCCAGTCGTTTAGCTATCGCGTCGATTTTTTTCTCTAGATTCTGTATTACATCTAAAGAAGGGGAAAGGGTTGTAACCGAATTCACCGCCATTGGAGTTTCTGTGACCTCAGATATCTTATCCGCTATTAAAGCCAACCCATCTAAATCTTCTTTGCAAACAGACGAGATCTGTTGCATCGAAACTGGTAAACGTGTTAAAAATTGGGTTTTTAATAAATCATTGTCCACTTGTTTTTGAGCCAAAGCCTTCATTTGCATGAGCAATTGGGATGGTTTCTTATCACCGAGTATTAAGTCCTGCAGCAATGCCTTTAAACGGGTTTGTTCCAAATCTTCATAATGTGAAATTATGACTTTTTTTAAGCACTTATAAGGTGTAACCGTTGGAGGGGATCGAATTATGTCACTAACCGTAACTAAAATATCACAGTCCAACGCTGCAACTACACTATGAAACTTTGTTAACTCTGTACTTATACCGGCTGTAGCAAATTGGGATTCCAGTTGAAGGAACCATAGTTCAGGGTTGTTTTTCCAAAATGGTGGAGCTTTAACCGCTACTCTGCTAACTTCGATATTACCAGGCGTATCTTGTATAATGTTTTTTGTGTCACCTGCAGGTAATGACATGTTTTAAGCGGGACGCTATATATGTTATGAGCTAGAGTTGGTGGTCCGGAAGGGAAGTCAAAGCAAATTCACATACCTTTGCGTAGTCCCATATGCACAGATGAAGACGAGTGAAGAGTAGAAACATTCGGGTTACCAAAGTAGAGGGGAATCCTTGCTGAGACGATTGAAGACTTGGAACGTCGTCGTTGAAGGGCGAAACTTAATAATCACCTACAAACCGACGTCCGGGTCACCAATGTAGAGGGGGGTGAAGATTATACACCTCCTTACGTTGCGCACTAAAGTGCTTACTTTAAAATAAGTCATGATACAGCATCTCAACAACTAACATATTTTATTGATAAAAAATAAAATGAATAAACTTTAAGGATAACACATAACATAACAAAATTATCAATCGCGAGCTGCCATTTCCTTTTTGGTAGCTTCACTCACAGCTGGGTGTTTATATACTTGCCAACCATCTACTCCGGAGAGACTGGTGAAGGTCAATTTGCATCTTCGTGAATTCGCGTGCGGGACTTTCCGTTCGGTGTGTTCGCAAACTGACTCGCTGGTTGTCAGCTCGCAAACTGTTGGTTCGTAAACCGACGAAATCAACGCCACAAATGTTAGCATAGCTTGCATAATTTGATCACTGAAATTAAATATATACACAAGGGCATAAAAAAGCTGTATTTATTGAAATCTACTATCGCTATTGTAAATATTTATCAGATTGCGCTTAAATAAATATCAATTTGGAAATTACAATTGAACTTTTAATTAATGATATGTACAGAATTGTATTTAAAGTGTTTATACCAAAAAATTAATTTTTTGGAAAACTATTATTTGTATTTTCATTTCTCAAAAGCACGCCTCCTAATAGAAATGTTAAAAAGATTTATAAATAAACCAAGGTGTAAGTATACTTAAAGAATAAAATTTAAAGTGGGCATTTTTAAACATGTATCAATGCAACAATTATTTAATGAAATTTCGGTATCGTTTTCTTATTTTAGAGCATGAATCTATACCGATATACTGCCGTGTAACTTTCACAGGCATTAAGTTGTAGTGAGCCATTTTACTTTAAAATATGTGCTTCGACATTATTTTTATTTTTAAAAACTAAAGAATATGTTTCGTAATTTCATGAATTAGTTGATTTAACGTTATGGGAATTCAGTTTTGCAGTGATGTAAGTAATTATTATGATCAGATTAAGTGCTTTTATAGATAATTTGTGATACTGAATTTTAAATATGGGAATCTATAATAAATTAATCTTCCGATACAATTAAATTTCATTGCTAACAATTTTCCTTTATGTGACGACACTGCTTACAGGTCTGGTATGAATTTGTCGTGAGCGTAACTGTTTCATGGGTATTTTCAAGTAAATGACAAACAGAATTTTATTGAAGGGACAGGATGAACCGAAACCCAAAACTAAAACACGAAAAATCTCGTCTTACCGCTATGCCATACTCGCCAATCGTGTGATACTTATAGAAGCAATATATAACACCTGAAGAGATACTGTACTTATATACAGAGAAACTGTTGGTTTAATGTGTATAATAAAATAAAGAGATTAAGAAAACGTCCTATTTAATGTACAATTTATACATAACTATCACAGTATCCTTAATATTTATCAAATATTATAAGAATTAATATAAATAAATCCCTACTTCAAATTAACTATGCATACTACTAAACGTGTTGCTCTTAAAAGAATGCGAAGAATAAGCATTGAAAAAATTCTATAAAGAAGAATGAAAAAGAATGAAAAAATTGTATATAATGTCTAAGCAGTGTTATTAATTGGTTACATCTTCAAACATTCTGCTGTCATTTGTCCTTAATTTATTTATTTTAAAACATATATTTATGTATTGTTATTCACATTTCATTTTTTCTCACATTTCATTTATTTAAGTGGAAAGATATAGTTATAGATATTAACTAGACAGTTTAGTTAATTGATTACATTTAAAAAAATTCATTTTCCACAAAATTGCATTGCAGATTTGATGTTACTTCTAAAACTTTTATCTATTTATAGCTTCTAAAACTTTTTTTTTCCTAATGGCCGGCCTCTGCCTTGAAGGCTTTGGACACAACAGGCCACAATTGTTGGTCTCTTTATTATAGGGGCACCTAGTAGGTGGACCAACGTCGTGCCCAATGAAGGATCGGACATTACAACCACGCCCAGTCAGGGATCGAACCCCGGCCGCCGGGAGTTGAACCCGAAACCGGAGGACGGAGTTTTACCCACCATACAACTCGGTCGGCTCTTCTAAAATACGTCATTTACATTTTATTAGAAAATTTCAAAACAGAGCATAGGCTACGGTACATTAAAAAACTGAATTCTGAAGACTTTAAATGAAAACTTCGTCAAAATATTAGTCATAGACGAAATGAACTTTTCGAAAATTGCCAAACCTGGCAACCATTATGCTTGTTTTTGAGTATTTTATTAACCCTTTCGCTCTCAATCCGCCCGTACCGGCTCATAATGCACGTTCCCAGATCCGGCCTTACGCCAGGACGAAGGTTCGTCCCGCCCGCACTTTGCAACATCCATTTACAAGTGTTAAGTGTGAAAAACCCCTTTCTCGTGTTTGCTATTGTAACCCCCTTTGGGTGATCACAAAGTGATCAGCTGCACTAATGGGTGCTTTTCAAATCCTTCGGAGAAGGCACTCCCACTGATTTTTTGCACACCTGTTTTGACAGAGATATATCTACACAGGTACAAAAGAAACGTGTTTGGTGTGGGAAAGCATACAAAAACATTTCTCGGGTGTTTCCGGGATTTTGAGCAAGCATTCCAAATCAAAGCTTGGGAGCGAAAGGGTTAATAACGTCTAAAATAATTGGAACTTCAAAACTTAAGCTCACCGGCTTCCTCGGAATTTTCCAAATCCGTGGACACCTCCGTCAAACTCAAATCCTCACGGTTTCGGAAGAGATAGCATGACAAGCTCTTGGCAGCGGGCGGCTGCGGCTGGAGTTACATTTTTTTAGATTTGAGAAGTACCCTCTTCCCAAAAACTAATCATGAGAACACATTGAACAGCTTGTAATTTTCAAACTTCCCACTTACTTTCTCAGGCAAGGTTTCACACTTAAAACTCTTTTTATCATCCGCTTTTCAGTTTAATTTATTACATTAATTTGGAATGATCGCCCATGTGTTTTTGTTGATTTCTGCTGATTATAGACATATCTAAACGCGTTCAGTCTCACATTGAAATTCCAAGAGAATTTTGATGAAGAATATGCTTAATACAGTGCTTCTCAAACTTTCAATATATTTGCGACCCAATTTCAAACATAATTTTCATCGCGCACATGCCGTAAAATGACAATGTATTGAATGCAATAATAATGTACTTTGACGTTAAAGCTACATTACCACCTTAATTATAAACCGTACAAATTATCAAGATAAGTATTACTTATAAGTAAGAAGAAATCTTCATAGATTTAAGGGCAAGCGGTGAAATCAAAATGCAATTTAGTAATAAATCACACTTTTAATTTTGGGTGGATGATAAATTTTCTGCATTGAAAATAAATATATTTAGTATTTTATTACCATTTCTAACATCCCACGCTTATGAAACTGGATTTTTTGCATTGGCTGGTTTGAAGTCAAAATATAGATTTCAGCTATAAAAAAGTGCCAGTTTCGAATATTAAACCTTCCTTTGAAAAACATTGTTCTGCGAGACAAGCTCATGAGAGTCACTAGTAATAATTAAACTTGTTCTAAATTTAGTATATTTATAAATTAATCACAAATTGTCCGGCACATTGTTCAGTACTGATACATTAATATCAGTGTAAATATCTATTTCATTTTTTATTATGCAAGAATGTATTTTGTTTTACTTCCTTTCGCCCCCCCCCCTCCCCCACGTAAGATTATCACGCCCCCTTAGGGGGTGCGCCCATAGGTTTGAAAATTGCTGGCTTACTATTGTGGAATAATCAAGCGCTGCCTCACTAGTTTCCGAGCGCATTTGCGCTATCAACTGAGAGACGGAGGGTGCCTGGTTCAAACCCAGGTCACGTCCGTTGACCTAGCCGTTCGGAGATTTCCGTGGTTTTCTCCGAAACTTAGAGTAAATGTAAATTAGAACCCCTTAGAAAGAGCCACCCGGAGGGCATCCCCCTATTGTGTCTTGTCCACTTCACTTGACGAGGATTCATAAAGTGGTTTCTAGAAACCAAGCAAACAAATCCGAAAATACATTTTCCAATCACAGTTAAAGCAACAATTGAGCCCTTTGCTAAAGGAATAAATTAAAACCTAACTTAATCATAAGAGGGTGCGTGCTCTCAAGCAAAACACGTTTTCATTTGCAGAAATCCGATTTAACCTCTAACCGGATTTTCCCGAGCTCAGCTCGGGAAGGTAAAACGTTCCATTCTGGATTATCCCGAGTGTAGCTCGGGCCGTAGGATTTTTTATATTTTTCACATAATATTTCCCGAATTATTTTGTTTTGCTTTCAAACACTTTTATTTACTTTTTTGCCCACTAGAAGGTAGAACTATACACGATTTAGGAAATCTTATAGGAGAATAGTGTTATTATGTTTTTAAAATGTTATCTATATCAAAATATGCATTTAAAAAGACATTTTTTGACCCTCCAACTCGCAAAAATTGAACCAACAAGGGTGAGCACTTTCCCCTATTATTAGTTCTCAGGAAAATTTAGTTCAGCATACGGATCGTCAGTAAAATTTAGCGGATAAATTTTCGGAGCAGTTACGTTCAATGTTTACAATAAGCCGTATAGTTTTAACAATGAAATAATTTATGTTACACACATGAAGATGTACAAAAAATTGTATTTTATAACAAGTATCGTTATGTTTAAACATTTTAGCAATAAACGCTTTTTGGATTTAAATTGAACTTTCAACTATTTATTTGCAACACTGAAGAAATTATTCACCCCAAAACATGATAAAAATGTAGGTAACATCCAGACAACGTCTTAATATGTTGCTTTATTAAATTTAATTTTTCAGAAAACTTATTTTCATATCTATAATCTCTATAAGTGTACTACATTATATTAGTTTACACTATATATTAGAAAATTTGCACATAGTAAACATATATGCATAATGTATATTTGTTTGTATATTCAAATAATAAATATTTTAATATACCGATATGCTGTATGAAATGAATGAAAAATACAATGTGCCCGACAATTGTTGAACTTTTTACATAACAAAATGAAAAGAAATTCAAAATACAGTAACATTTAAATGTAAATGCATAGGTAATAAAATTAATATCTTTCACTATGAGATACTTTGCTGCCTCGTACAAGATCTAAACGGTATTTGAATTTATTACAACTATTTGAAAGCATATGAGGAGTTGTAGAATGAATACCTCGCTGTTTCAGTTCCTGTACATTAGGACATGTAGTCCTGCAAGCCATATATTTGACGTTACCCCACATAAAAAAAATCCAAGGGGGTTAAATCCTTTGATCGAAGAGGCCATTCAATTGGACTACAGCGACCTAACCATCCGTTTGCAAAATTTTGATTGAGGCAATAGCGCACGTATGTTGATCAATGTGGAGGTGAGCTGTCCTGTTGAAAAATCTCATTTCCAAATTTTTGTCACAGTCGCCATGTCCACTACGCTCTTTGAACCTCTTTTCAAACTCCTTGACACTTCTTTCCATCTATCGGATTTTCTCTCTCTCTCTCTCTCTCTCTTTTTTTTTTTTTTTTTAATACAAAATTATTGGAAACGTAAATCGAGAGCTTTTCAAGTCGGCCACAATTCAAATACGTCTGTAAATGTTCAATTCATGAAAGCATCTTACTCCAAATACATGTGAAATTATTTACAGATTAATTACATAATTTTCAGATTTTTCAGATTTGAGATTTGTTTTTTGACGCATTTCTCTCTAAAAGAAGTAGAATACAAAATTAATCTTTTAAGTACAAGTTTAAGAAGTTTAATTTATTCCGATAATTTGTTATCATGACTCGCGCGTTTTCGTTAATTTCTGCTGCTAATAACCGTAACGGAACTACTTCCGTTTGAAAGTAAAGTAAATTATGCAGAGAAATATGCTTACTGCTTTGAAATAACACTACGTTTGTCTCATAGTAGCACTTAAAATAGAACTGGATCATAATATTGCGCTTTTGAGACTGGATACGAAATCCGATTTGAGTGAGTACTTTCCCTAGTTATTAGTTACTAGTGAAATTTAATTCAGGATATTGAAGCAGATAAATTTTTACGAACAATTCAGCTCAATGGTTCTGTAATAGGGGTATCACACTAAGATCCGTCCGACCAACTTTCCTGCAGATCAACTCTTCGGCGGATTTTCTCCCGTTGTTGCCTTGACGACGACAATCTCCAGCTTTTACCTTTCGGAACGAAAAAACCGAGTCGGCCGAAATTGCGGCCAATCAGAGTACTTCTTCCTGGCTCGTCATAAGCAATGGTGAGTAATGGCGACCATTTCTGTGTTCGAAGCTTGGCAGTTTGGCTCGATATCAGAATAGAATCGCAATCACGCACGTGCAAATAAAATTATGGAGGCATTCAAGTGGAGTTTAGATTTAGAAATGGATTTCACCGAAGAAATTAAAAAGTTCAATTGCATATGGAATCCTCTACAAGCAATTTCAATAAGAATTGAGTGCGAACACAAGAAAACCTTATATGTTAAGATTAAAAAAGCAATAAATTGGCTTTGTTTGAAAGCAGTTGGTTATATTACAAAATTATATCCAATTATTTTATATTATCATGTTGAAATGTGCCCATATGTGTTGCAACTGATCTGAGTCATTCTATAGAAAAACACAGTTAACCACCTCCTCAAAGTTAAACCACCTCCCCTTTTTTTTAAATGGAAATTTTGGACAGAAACAGATGATATATACTTGTAACAAAGATTAAATATACTTTTATGAAAGAAGTAATGAAATCACGATATCCTTTTAAGGCTTTCCATACAGAATGTAAAATTAAATTTTGTTTTAAAACTATTTTTTAATGGAAAGTCATATAATAATTAAAAAGTATATACTAGTCTCATAATTTATTTTTTAGAAGTTGTCTTCTATATGACATTTATATTATAATGGAGGATGCAAATTGTTATGTTTTGTTTTTATATAACATGTTGATTTAAAGCTAGCACATAATTTATATTTATATATTATTAAATAGTCTTTTATTTTTAACTGAAAAAGACAACATAAGCGAATAAACAATTTTCGCTTTTTAAAATCAAGAATGGGGGATATGCAAAGTTAAAGATCTATTTGATTTTGCAGATAAATTCTCACGTTCTCACAAATTAACTTCCCTGCGAAGAACAGATATTGAATATTTGGTAGAATGACTGTATTCTTCTTGAGCTGCAATGATTCCAACTGATTTGCAGGAAAATTTCACTTTATCTCCAGTATTCGTTTAGAATCTTTGCAGCTGAAGACTGGATGCTTTGTACCACTCAAAATGCCCATTCTGCACTATTTATTAATGTGTGTTTTTTTAAATAATAGTTATTTGTAAAGTTAATAATATTATTAGGCTTTGTTTGTTGTTTTGGTGATACTGTGAATTGTAACTCTTGCAAAATATATAATTTTTAAAATGATCACTTGCTTGAAGCATTGATATAAGAGGGGCTGTGTACAGAAAACAAAATTGTTCAAATGCATAAAGTTAGTGAGCCTTTGCATATCCAAATTATTTTCACCTCTCATTTTGATATTTAATGTTTAATTTTAGCGATATCGGCTTTTAAAATAAAGTATATCAGATTAAATGAAATAGCTCTCCATTAATAATATATATATATATATATATATATATATATATATATATATATATATATATATATATATCCCAACTATCAAAACCGAAACACACTTTTTTTCTAAAGAATTAACATAGTGTGAACTAATTGGGGTTAACGAAGTGGACCCAGCCCAGTAAAACCCACCCGAATTTTTCTGGGTGTGTCCGCCAACAAAAACCCTATTGGGAAGTTGCGCAGAGAGGGGGGACATTCTTTACCTTTTTTAAAACATTTTTCAAATTGGAAGTGCATATCTAAACAGAACGGCTGCATAAACACACACACGTAAGTGCAGATACATCCCAATTATGTCATTTGGGAAGGACATAATTACGCCTATTAAAAGCAGTTACTGGTAAATTAAAAAGTAGACGCGAAATGCTGAGTCACGGTTAGTAAAATAGTGCCAAATCAGCGATGCGATGACTATTTGGCGTCGGAGACAGTTTGTTTACATTTGCAACCCTTAAAGATAACCACGCCTTCAAGTCCGTGAGGAAAGTTGGTCCAGCTCGGATTTGCTCGGATTTTCCCTTTAGTGTGATACCGGCATAACGCGTACAATTTAATCAATGAAATGATTTATATACATGACGGGATCTAAAAAATTTTGTATTTTATAAATCGCATGCAAATATATACCCTTACGTTTAAACATTTTATGAACAACGTGAATTTCAGGAGCCTTTGAATTGAAATTAAACATTTAATTAATTTTGAGAACAACTGAATTTATGGCCCAAAACAGGAAATGCATATGGAATGTCTGGACAGCTACATTAATAATTAATATCTTCATTAGAAATCATTTTTCGAAAAATATCTCTCATACTTAAAATTTCTGAAAATACTGATCGACATCACATTAGAAAATTTACGTATATTAGAAACTAGCTGCGTGCCCGTTCTTCGCACGGTAGGAAACGAAAAATTTCCTCACATGTGTAATTCGAATTAATTCCAGTGATGTGGAATCTAGAAAAAGCAAAATTATTTCACTCTTAACTTAAAATTTGCGTCATATATGTAATAACCTGAGATCATTTCAATATAATGGCACGCAAAAAAAAAAAAAAAAAAACTATGTCAGCATCATTCGGTATCAAAAAAGTGAAAATGGACCGTTTGCAGTGAACTTCTCACTTTCAAAATGTCTTATTTCCTCAGACATGCTGTCTTTTAGGTTCACGTTTTAGCGTTAAATACCTCATGCACTACATGAAATGGACATTTTTTTAATTTTAAAAATACGTCACCCTCTCTTGCAACCCTTTACAAAAAGAAAAGAGATAAGAGATAAGACTGCGCTATTTATAAAGGCTTTAAAATTGTTTTTCTAGATTATGCAGTTTAATTTTTCTTCTCACAAATAAATCCAGTATTTATAAAAGGAAATTGAGCCAAGCAAAGAAATCGTCTGCTCGCGGGACCCGTTTTTATTTATTTTTTTCAACTGGCAATTTTAATCATTGTTACTGTATCCATGACAACCAAACCGCAAGATATCAAACCGAAATTGATAAGCAGGTGCTACGGAAATGAAAATCCTTCTTTACTTAAAAATTCGTAAAAATTCTCCTAATTTATATTTTTCCTCCGTTCTTCTTTTAAAAGTGGGTTAATTGTGTGCTCCGTCTTTTGCCGAAATATAAAAAAGTTATGACAGATAGAATTCAAGATGCAGTAGTTTTTAAAATATTTTACGAAAGTCAGCGTCAAATTTAATTTTATTTGAAAAATTCCCAAAAATCTGCAAATTATGTTACACAGTCCGAACAAACAGTTTTTAAAAGAAAATTTTCTCCTCTATACGATGATGTAACTATCGTTTTCTTGCGAGTGCAATTACCAGCGTTATTATGTATTACGCAAGAAAAATCGCTAAAAATCGGACAAAACATAAAATAAAACATTTTCTAATTCGAATTTCGAAAAAATCGCTTCGAGGTATGTCGAGACAACGTCTTGGAGAATTTCCGTACAAAATTTGGTAGGTCTACGATCACCCGTTTCGGAGCTACGCGAGACACAGACAGACAGACAGACAAACGGACAGTTTACACTCTGTTTTATTTATATAGATACTAGCTGCGTGCCCGTTCTTCGCACGGTAGGAAATGAAAAATTTCCTCACATGTGTAATTCGAATTAATTCCAGTGATGTGGAATCTAGAAAAAGCAAAATTATTTCACTCTTGACTTAAAATTTGCGTCATATATGTAATAACCTGAGATCATTGCAATATAATGACACACACACACACACACACACACACACACACACAAAAAAAAAAAAAAAAACTACGTCAGCGTCATTCGGTATCAAAAAAGTAAAAATGGACCGTTTGCAGTGAACTTCTCACTTTCAAAATGTCTTATTTCCTCAGACATGCTGTCTTTTAGGTTCACGTTTTAGCGTTAAATACCTCAGACACTACATGAAATGGACATTTTTTTTTATTTTAAAAATACGTCACCCTCTCTTGCAACCCTTTACAAAAAGAAAAGAGATAAGAGATAAGAATGCGCTATTTATAAAGGCTTTAAAATTGTTTTTCTAGATTATGCAGTTTTAATTTTTCTTCTCACAAATAAATCCAGTATTTATAAAAGGAAATCGAGCCAAGCAAAGAAATCGTCTGCTCGCGGGACCCGTTTTTATTTATTTTTTTCAACTGGCAATTTTAATCATTGTTGCTGTATCCATGACAACCAAACCGCAAGATATCAAACCGAAAATTATAAGAGGTGCTACTGAAATGAAAATCCTTCTTTACTTAAAAATTCGTAAAAATTCTCCTAATTTATATTTTTCCTCCGTTCTTCTTTTAAAAGTGGGCGAATTGTGTGCTCCGTCTTTTGCCCAAATATAAAAAAGTTATGAAAGATAGAATTCAAGATGCAGCAGTTTTAAAAATATTTTACGAAAGTCAGCGTCAAATTTAATTTTATTTGAAAAATTCCCAAAAATCTGCAAATTATGTTACACAGTCCGAACAAACAGTTTTTAAAAGAAAATTTTCTCCTCTATACGATGATGTAACTATCGTTTTCTTGCGAGTGCAATTACCGGCGTTATTATGTATTACGCAAGAAAAATCGCTAAAAATCGGACAAAACATAAAATAAAACATTTTCTAATTCGAATTTCGAAAAAATCGCTTCGAGGTGTGTCGAGACCCGTCTTGGAGAATTTCTGTACAAAATTTGGTAGGTCTACGATCACCCGTTCCAGAGCTACGCGAGACACAGACAGACAGACAGACAAACGGACAGTTTACACATTGCTTTATTTATATAGATACTAGCTGCGTGCCCGTTCTTCGCACGGTAGGAAACGAAAAATTTCCTCACATGTGTAATTCGAATTAATTCCAGTGATGTGGAATCTAGAAAAAGCAAAATTATTTCACTCTTGACTTAAAATTTGCGTCATATATGTAATAACCTGAGATTATTGCAATATAATGACACACACACACACACACACACACACACAAACAAAAAAAAAAAAACTACGTCAGCGTCATTCGGTATCAAAAAAGTAAAAATGGACCGTTTGCAGTGAACTTCTCACTTTCAAAATGTCTTATTTCCTCAGACATGCTGTCTTTTAGGTTCACGTTTTAGCGTTAAATACCTCAGACACTACATGAAATGGACATTTTTTTTTATTTTAAAAATACGTCACCCTCTCTTGCAACCCTTTACAAAAAGAAAAGAGATAAGAGATAAGACTGCAGTATTTATAAAGGCTTTAAAATTGTTTTTCTAGATTATGCAGTTTAATTTTTCTTCTCACAAATAAATCCAGTATTTATAAAAGGAAATCGAGCCAAGCAAAGAAATCGTCTGCTCGCGGGCCCCTTTTTTATTTTTTATTTTTTTCAACTGGCAATTTTAATCATTGTTACTGTATCCAGGACAACCAAACCGCAAGATATCAAACCGAAAATTATAAGAGGTGCTACTGAAATGAAAATCCTTCTTTACTTAAAAATTCGTAAAAATTCTCCTAATTTATATCTTCCCTCCGTTCTTCTTTTAAAAGTGGGCGAATTGTGTGCTCCGTCTTTTGCCTAAATATAAAAAAGTTATGACAGATAGAATTCAAGATGCAGCAGTTTTAAAAATATTTTACGAAAGTCAGCGTCAAATTTAATTTTATTTGAAAAATTCCCAAACATCTGCAAATTATGTTACACAGTCCGAACAAACAGTTTTTAAAAGAAAATTTTCTCCTCTATACGATGATGTAACTATCGTTTTCTTGCGAGTGCAATTACCGGCGTTATTATGTATTACGCAAGAAAAATCGCTAAAAATCGGACAAAACATAAAATAAAACATTTTCTAATTCGAATTTCGAAAAAATCGCTTCGAGGTGTGTCGAGACCCGTCTTGGAGAATTTCCGTACAAAATTTGGTAGGTCTACGATCACCCGTTTCGGAGCTACGCAAGACACAGACAGACAGACAGCAAACGGACAGTTTACACACTGTTTTATTTATATAGATATTTCTATATTCAGAAGCGCCGGATGGGATTTTTTTCTGGAGAAATTGAAATATTGATGCAATCCAAAAATGCGATAGAGCAGGTTTGATCTTTCTGATCTTCAATCATACTACTATCATCGTAATCCTTATGTTGAAGCAAATGGAGCCATGAGTGTTACCGGATTCATGTGCACCTTCTGCCATTCAACAATTATCATTACCATCCCAATTTCCCAGTACTACTGTTGTTTATGGCAGAGTGTACCCATAGATTCTGGAGACACTTCCTTCAATTCGCACTATTACCATTTTAATCCCTATGTTTTACTAAATGGGGTTTAAATCGCTGCCGAAATTATTCTTTCAACACACTATTTATCCTATCTACAAAATCGTATTCGATGCTATTATTGCTAAGGCAGGGAGTGCTTATAGGTTCTCGGGACACCTTAAGTGTGCCTGAGTGTGATTATGAACTTCCTTTTTCTCCAGAAAACCTATTTTGCACGATATATTACACAAAAATTGGTTGATGGTGTATCAACATTTTTTTCGATAAATTCTGGGTTTCAAAAAGTGGGTGGGTTGGGGCAAAAAGTATACTTTGACCCCTCACTAAAATAATTTGGGTTGTCAAGTGCCCCCTCTGCCCCCTCCCCGGTTCGGGCGCTAATGTGTACATTAAAATAATACGTGTTTCCATAAACCAATGTATTGCATAAAATTAATGCAATATATATTAGAATTTTAAATTTAACGAGTCAACGAAAAATTTTACACATAGTTTAGTCAAACTGGTCCAGACAATAAATATCTGAAATATACTCTTTATAAATACCTATTAATTTGATTACATGTATGTGCATAATATGTAAAATACAGATTTCACTTTATTATATCACTCATTTTTCTGTAAAATTCCCAGTGTGTAAAATTATTCTTTTAATCATCCGTTTAACAAGTTTCATTTATTCCGATAATTCAGAATCATCACTCATGCATTTTTGTTAATTTCAGATGCTAATAACCACAGAGAAACTCGTTACGTTTCACAGCAAAGTTCCGGGTAAATTTTGCTGAGAAATATGCTTACTGTTCTGGAATAACCGAACACTCGGCTCACGGAAGCACTTAAAACGGAACTGGGTCATAACTGAGCGCACGCTTTTGAGACCGGATTCGATTTTCAACTGGCTGAAATCCGATTTAAGTGAGTACTTTCCCTTGATATTAATTCTAAGTAAAATTTAATTCAGGATATTAATCGTAAACTGGATTAAGTGGATACATTTTCGGAACAGTTACGTTCAACGTTCCTAAATAACGCGCCTAGTTTAGACAGTGAAATAAATGATTTATATGCTTGAATATATAAAAAAAGCTGTATTTTATAAATCATGCTCATATAAGTACCCTTATTTAAACATATTATGAAAGAACATGAATATTTGAAAAACTGTTGAGATAAAATTCAATTTTTAATTAACAGTGTGCACCACTGACTTTGTTATACGCCACAAAGCGTAAAGAAACTGCAGAGAAAGTCTAGACAGTGTCATTAATATGGTTCTTCATTAAAATGTATTTTTACAAGACTCTGCACTTATTATAGTTTCTAAAAGTACTTATGCATATTTTATCAGAAAATTCACACTTATATTCATTTAACCAACTTTTTTCTATGTTAAAAGTAGAATATTATTTGAGTATACAAACATATTGTATAAATATTATTGTATATTCAAATAATTAAATGTACAAGTATATTTATACAATAAAAACGCACACACAAACAATTTTACATATTTTGTGTTTGTAAGGTTTATTGCAAGAAATGATACTATTTCAGAGCAATGTAAAAAAAATAATAATAAATAAAAATCGATATGAAATTATCATTAACATTAAGATGTAGTGAGGTATTTCGTGTTTGAAGATTTATTTTAACATTATTGTTTTATTTACAGTGTAAGGTTTCTTCTCGATTACTGAGCTTACGGAAACCCAGAAGGCGCCCCAGCCTGCCCGAACGGAGCCCCAGAGTTCACTTAAAAAGAAGTGGCAACGAGCGAGGGAGAGAGAAGCGAAACTTTTTTCTTTAGGCGAGAAGTCATATTGTGGTTGTGACGCAGAAAGTTACACATTTTCTTTTCTTGGATGTATTAAGTGTTTTGTTGTAAAATGTGCTGTTGTGTGATATATTAAATGTTAGTTTAAATGTCTCAAAAGTTTCTTCATTCGACATTTGCAAATATTGACGAAGGTTCTCACTGCCTATTATTCACTCGCACGATGATTGGAAGCTTTACTGGCGCAGTCGCCCGGATCGAACTGGTGAGAGCTTCTCATTTTATTTTGTAAATGCATGCTCCTACAAATTTTAGTCGTTATTATTATTTGGGCAAGAATGGTGTTGAAATTAGTATCAAACTAATTGCATTTGTATTTTTGCGTCACGGAATATTAATGTTGAATACGCCAGTATTCGAAAGTAGATTCCATTGATGAAATTATGTTCTTTTTTCCGCCACGGAATATTTATCTCCACTAGCCAGAGTAAGAATACGTCAGTATTCAAGAGCAGTTCTGTTTTATGAGTTTCTGTTTTCCATCACGGAATACTTTTCGCACTGAATACGTCAGTATTCGGAAGTGGTTTTTGTTTTTATTCATCGGAAATACGAATGCGTCGGCATTCCAAAATTTGTTTCTTTTCTCGTCGGAACGTATAAGTAACATTTTCATTTTGAAAGAAAGTGTATTTGTAGAATGTTCCAATTCTTGGCCCAAATAAATCAAAAAGTGTTATATTTTAACATTTAAAAGTGCACGCCAGTGCATGATAGTATTATATTTCATTTCTTTTTCTATAATTATGAAATATTATAAGATATATACATATATCTCTGTCAGCCAGCACATTAGTTAATTCAAAAAGATAAAAAAAAAAAAAATAAGGGAAAAAATTTGTTGTTTATGAGTCATTGAATGTAAATCGACTGCATTGAATTTAGCATCAGGCTATCTGTTGTGTTATTTTTTTTTATTATGTGTTTACTTCAAATGAAAAGATTTATTTCATTTTGTATTGAATGTCGTTCTTACAGAAAGCAATTAGCTTCTGCGTAGAAAAAAAAAAAAAAAAAAAAAAAAAAAAATACCGTGACATTGTGTCTTGTTTTATTTTGATTATCCTGGATTTATATTATGTTATTATTGAGCTATCATTCATAATATAGCTATTCATTGTTTAAGGTATATTTCATGAAAAATTTATGTGAAGTGAGTTTCGATAACTATTTTAGCTTATTTTAACTTAAAATATGTAGATTAATTTGCATTTTGTGAACAATTCTTGTTGATTTTTTTTCTGCAGAATAAATAAATTTGAGTAATTTATTATTGCTAGTAACATTAAAAATTATTATATTTTCGGAAGAATATCAAAGTTAAGACTCTGCATTATTCTTTGTTTAGCTAAGATAAATTTTATCAATAAGATATAGAGAAAAAAAATAATAATATTAATAAATAAGTAAATAAATACATTATAAATGTTGGTTTAAAAAGGTGAATAGCATTTTTTTTTTCTTTTCTGGTATTTTTGGTCATACAAACAATTGGTGTAATAAAACAAAAGTTTAAAGAAATATTTTACGGAGAGTAATGATGAATGTTTTATTGACTACTGTTAATATGCATTATTAAATTAAATATTGGAAGTGGTTTAGTTAATTTAGAGATAATAGAAAGGTAAAAATAATAAATAAATAAATAAAAAGTGGTAGTTTGAGGGTCTTTCAGAAGTCAACCATGGCGTATTTCGGAAAGGGCAAAAAAGAGGATATGTTAGCTTTAGCTGCTGAATTAGAAATACAGGTAGATCCAAGTGCGACAATTGTGGCAATAAAAAATAAAATCGTTAAAAGTGAAGCATATGATGAAGAATTTACCAAAGGGATATTTTTATCGCTTGTTGAAGAGAGGAAGAAAAGGGAAGAAATAGAGGAACAGAGAAGGAAGGAAGAAATAGAGGAGCAGAGAAGGAAGGAAGAAATAGTTGCTCAACAGAAAAGAGAACAGATGGAGTTTGAACAGAAAAAACTAGAAATTCAGTCTCGTAATCGAATAATACAAAGTCCAACGACACCCGAAAGCGGTCAGCATAATTTCGATTTAATCAAACTCATTCCTAAATTCAGATCAAGAGATGATGATATCGTAATTTATTTGTCTCTGTTTGAGAGACAAGCTAAAAGAACAAAAGTTGATCCTAAAGATTGGGTAGCATGTTTATTGACTCTGTTGCCATCCGAAATTATCCAACTAATTGGTAGGGAATCAGAAGACAAGTTTGAAGATTATGAGTACATTAAGGCTCTTTTATTGAAGAGATTTAAACTATGTCCAGAAAGCTTTAGAAAAAAGTTTGTGATGCACCAGAAGACCCATGAGAAATCATGGAGGGATTTTTGTTACGAAATTACAAGCTATTTTGAAGAATGGATAGGGGGCCTTGAGATAACTGACTTTTCCGGTTTGAAGAACCTCATTATCACGGATCAAATCAAGAGAAGAGTGCCTCATGAGGTAAGAGACCATTTTCTGGATGATTGGGCGAAGTTCGTTTCTCCGACAAAATTGGCTGATCTACTGGACGAATATGATAGTGTCCGTAGTGGTTCGAAGAAATCTGGTAGTAATCCATCGAAAGACAAAAGTAATGAAAAATGGCGACCCCGTTCTCCACCTTTAGAGAGAACTGTCAAGAACAAATCGTTTCCTCCTCAGCACACATCAAAGGCATATTCATCCCGTAAAAATGATGAACCACCTAAGCTAACCTCCAGGGTAACTTGCTATATTTGTGGAAAAGAAGGTCATACGTCAAAATTTTGCTATAAAAATCGGCAGCCAAGAAATGCTTTAACAACAGTCCAAGGCAATTTACTCCAATCGCCAGCACCCATTGATGAAAAGGAAAAATCAGAGGTGCTGACTGCCAAGATCTCTATTCCTGTCTCAAAATCAGTAGACGTATCTAAAAACGTAGACGATTTGAAACTTGTCAAGGTTAAATGTGGAAAGACTAATTTAATGGGAATATTAGATACAGGAGCCCAAATTTCGGTAGTACGTGAAAGTCTGATCGCCGACGTACCTTGTGAAGGAGAAGGTAAAATAGAGATAGTTTCTGCTTTTGGGGAAAACGAAGTTACACCACTGAAAATTTTCTCGATGAAAATTGATGATGGTCTGCATGGGAACGTACAAATTACTTGTGCTGTTTCGAGGAAATTGGTGACTGATTTACTACTAAGTTCTTCAGCTTATGAAACGCTGTGTCAAAATGTTGAACTTTGTCACAGTAATCATCCATGGAATGCAGCACCTGTGGGGTGTGTAGAATCATGCAGCGAAGAATCAGTAGTTGAAGTCAACCCTGCAGATTTGGCCCAAATTAACCAAATTCATAAGAAGGACCCCGAAACAATTAAATCGCCTAGTAAAACGAAGACCGAATTCATTGCACTCCAAGAACAAGATGAGACTCTAAAAAGATGTTTTGAATTGGCAATTAAGAGTGAGAATTCTTATTCTTTTGATGATGGTGTATTGCTCCATGCTGTGTACATTCGTGGTGAAAATATCAAGCAGGTTGTTTTACCCTTGGAAAAAAGAACAGAAGTTCTACGAATGGCGCATGAGATCCCTCTTGCTGGTCACCTTGGCGAGAGAAAGACGCTTCAACGAATTAAATATTCATTCTTTTGGCCTACTATAAAACAAGATGTAAAAAGATTTTGTGAAAGCTGCAAGGAATGCCAACTCAGGAGGACTGTCACCTATAAAGATAGAATCCCAATTCAGCCAATCGTTAGACCGGAAACACCTTTCGAGGTGTGGAGCGTGGATTGCATCGGGCCATTGGAACCTCCGTCCGGAAGAGGTCATCGATTTGTAGTGTGTGCGGTTGATTTGTGCACAAGGTGGGCCGAAGCAGTTCCTGTCAAGGATATAACTGCGAAAACTACATGCAATGTGTTGATGAAAATTTTCACTCAGACGGGCTTCCTAAAAATGATTTGTTCGGACCAAGGAACCAACTTCACATCCAAACTCACCCGAGCTTTTGAAGACATACTGGGCGTGTCCCCGCGTTTTTCTACGCCAGGACATCCCGAAAGCATGGGCTCTGTCGAGCGATGGAATAAAACTTTGAAGGAAATGATGAACAAAAATATCCAAGAACATGGAAGAAATTGGGACTTACATCTCCCTTATCTTTTATTTGCTTATCGAGAAGTGCCACATAGCACGACTGGCTTATCCCCTTTTCAAATAGTGTATGGCAGACTACCACCAGGACCTTTGTCTCTGTTGAAGGAAGTCTGGACAGGTGAGCGCAGCATTCCCGTTACTGCTTCGCGCTCAGTTGAAAGTTACCTACGTGATCTCATAGAAAAATTGAGAAAAGCACATGACATAGCATCTGAAAATTCTAAGATCGCTCAGGATGAATACACTTCCAGATACAACTTACGGTCCAAAGAAAAGACGTTCAACGTTGGGGATAAAGTCCTAGTCCTGTTGCCTTCATCTTCTCATAAACTATTAAGTACCTGGAGTCCTGCTACTGTCATCCAGATCACAAGACCCCATTCTGTCAAAGTTGAATTGGAGGATGGTAGTGCAAAAGAATTACACATTAATAAGCTCCGCCCGTATGTTCAAAGAATCAATCATGTGGGTCTGATTTTCGAACAAGATGAGGATTTTGGAGATCTTCATTATGCCCCAGCTGAGAAAACGAATTGCACGGCTGAAGATATTCGGAAGCATCTTCAAGGTATGAAATCCCACCTAACAGAAGAGCAAAACCAAGAACTTTTCAATATTCTCCAGACTTACGTGGATGTCTTCAGTTCCAAACCTGGTCATGCCAAAGTGGAAGGACATACCATTAGAGTTACGGAAAATTGTTCGCCAAAACGACTCAAGCCTTATAGGGTTCCAATGACACTTCGAGAAGAAGTTGATCGTCAGGTCAAGGAATTATTAGAAATGGACTTAATTGAACCGAGCGAAAGTGAATGGGCCCATCCGGTAGTTTGCGTAGCCAAGAAGAACGGAAGCGTAAGACTGTGTATTGACTTTCGACTTCTAAATAGTTTCACTGTTCCAGATGCTTATCCAATGAAAATTGCAAGAGACTTGCTATATGAAGTGGGGAAAGCAAATTTCATTTCTGTGCTTGACCTCACTAAGGGTTATTGGCAAATACCAATGAAACCGGAAGCGAAGCCCTTTTCTGCTTTCGTTACACATTGCGGACACTACCAATGGAAGGTTTTGCCATTCGGTATGAAAAATGCTGGAGTTACTTTCCAAAAATCTATGGACAAGGCTCTAGCCCATCATAAAGGGTATTGTAGTTCATATATAGATGATGTAGCAATCTATTCAAATACCTGGACTGAACACTTAAACCATACGAAACAAGTGTTTGAGACTCTAAGGGAAATAGGGTTTACAGTTAACCTCGAAAAGTGTGAATTCGGGAAAAGGCAAGTCAAATTCTTAGGACATTTAATTGGTTCTGGTCAGCATTCACCAGATCCCGAAAAAGTTGAAGTATTACAAAGGCTGGGTAAACCCACCACCAAACGGGAAGTACGTAGTTTGCTAGGGCTGGCTAGCTATTACAGAGACTATATACCGAATTTTTCCCAAATAGTACTTCCTTTAACCGATCTAACCAAGAAGAGTGTTCCTAATAATATACCCTGGACTAAAGAGGCTGATGAAGCATTTTTACAACTAAAAGAAGAACTCATAAAGATGCCATCTCTACATACTCCAAATCTCGACAAGCCCTTCCAACTGTACACCGATGCCTCGGCTACCGCCATTGGAGCTTGTCTGGCCCAAAACAATGATCAAGGCAAAGAAATGCCAATTGCATTTTTTAGTAAAAAGTTAAATCCCTCCCAAACTAAGTGGTCAACTATTGAAAGAGAGGCCTTCTGCGTTTTAGAGGCATTAAAGAAATTCGATACATGGATTTTCGGGGCCGAAGTGCAAATTATTTCGGACCACAATCCGTTAACCTATTTAACCAAAAGTGCCCCTCACGGAGCCAAATTGTCCCGATGGGCTCTAGCCTTACAGAGATATAATATGGCTGTTACATACAGGAAAGGAAAATGCCATGGTAACGCTGATGCCCTCTCGAGATTAAAATTTGACATGACAACATAATTTTTTTTAATGGTTTGTGCAATTTTGCTATATATATATATATATTTATAATCGAGTGTTTTATCTTATTATGTAGTGTATCATTTTTTTGTGTGTGTGGGAGCTGCATATCTATGTGAAGCTCTCACCCCTTTCTGTTTTAAGTGAGCAAAGTACTGGTGTGTTGATTCAAATTTTCAGAGCAGCATCGACACTCCAGTGACGGATGTGCTTCCCCTGGATGGACTTGTAAGGTTTCTTCTCGATTACTGAGCTTACGGAAACCCAGAAGGCGCCCCAGCCTGCCCGAACGGAGCCCCAGAGTTCACTTAAAAAGAAGTGGCAACGAGCGAGGGAGAGAGAAGCGAAACTTTTTTCTTTAGGCGAGAAGTCATATTGTGGTTGTGACGCAGAAAGTTACACATTTTCTTTTCTTGGATGTATTAAGTGTTTTGTTGTAAAATGTGCTGTTGTGTGATATATTAAATGTTAGTTTAAATGTCTCAAAAGTTTCTTCATTCGACATTTGCAAATATTGACGAAGGTTCTCACTGCCTATTATTCACTCGCACGATGATTGGAAGCTTTACTTACAGGTTGGAGATTTATATTCGGTCTCATTTCCTATTGTGAAAGAAAGCCGAAAACAAAAGCAGCATATCGTATTGTAAAATATTAATGTTTATCTTCTTCATATATTTTAAACGATTTACTTTCTTCACTACTATAGTTTTCAGCTTTTGCTATCAAGAAGGAAAATGATTAAATAATTCTTAAAAAGCATATGAATATTTGATTTGCAAAATGTATTCTTGTTATTAAACAGTAAAAGTTCATACTTCTGGTAAGCGAAGCTTGAGGAATCAACTAGATTTGCAGAAATTAATGATTGTAAATTATGTAAATGTATTAACATATGATTTTTTATTTCCATTGGGAAAATTGTTACAATAATAATAATAATAATAATAATAATAATAAACACTATTAGGAGGTTTGGACATTCCACCCTTCTCAGAACATATGCAGGGTGAGCAAAACGATGGGTTACGACTGTAAATAGTTCTTTTTTTAAATTATCAATAGTTTCTCTAATATTTTACAAACTTAAGGGTAGAAATCACCAATATTTTTCGTATAGAAATCGCGAATAGCATTCAAATAGAAATCCCGAATATTTTTCGTATAGAAATCGCGAATAGTATTCAAATAGAAATTACCAGTACCTTTCGCATAGAAATCGCGAATAAAATTTGAATAGTTAGAATCTCAATTTTCAGAATCGATTAATTGATAATTTATTATTGATTGAGTGTAGTACTTTGAAGTGTAGTCATTCGAATTTCGCACCACCAAGCAGATGATGTCTTCATTTTAGGCCTCACCACAGAAACTCAAAAGAAACCTTACTCTCTAAAGAAAGGAGAATACTAAAGTTAATCACCAAACAAAATATCACGAATTGTACATTTTGCACACATGTGTAAACAATCCTACATATTTAATCTCTAAGTTTGTGAAATATCCGTGCAAATGATTAATAAATAAAATGGTTATAAGCATTTATATCCCAATCTTGCATTTTGGCCCACGCTATGTTTTATTTACCAAAATATACCTCGAATTTAAAGGTATTCTCTTCCATAAAACTGGAAAACGGGAACTGTGCCATTATTAGAACTTAAAGTACCATTATTAGATTACTGTGGCATTATTAACACCCAAATGTCATTTTTGATATCATAAGTCAAAAACGACAGTTACGTTTTTAGATTTACAATCATAAAAATACAATTTTTCAAAAGTTTATACAAATAAAAATTGAATAATTTGTCTATGCACCAGAAATAACGATTCTTATTAAGAGATGGGGTTTTTTTTAAGATTTTCTAACGTCCCTTCGCCGCTCATTTTTATTATCAATAACTGATCTTTCCTGTAAGTTGCTTTTTTGAGAGAAATAATCTGATTAAAAGTTGACTTCCACGACTGACTATCTCGACAAATAAAGCTCATCTAAAATTTCATTTTTGGTGTATAAGTAATGTCGTAAGTCTAACTGTAGTCTAACTGTAGTTGTCCATCTCATTCCTTACAGACGTCATTCCTGCACACAAGATAAAGCAGTATGTAAACGTTTACCGAAACCAGTCAGGGTGTTTCTTCTTTACCTTGTTACTTAATATATTTATTTCGGCTTTCCCTGCTTCCACGCATCCCCCTCGCCTCCATTGTATAGTTTTCTACATCCGAAATAAAAGTTAGATAAAATGTCTCCATGTGTACATTAATCTAATGCCTGTTTTTTCAATCGTAGTAAAACCTTTATTTGTTTGCACTCAGCAAAAATAACTGATGCTTTCTATCTCCTGAAAAAGAACTTAGTACATCAAATTTCAACCTGCACTTTTTCTTAAACGAAAAAAAGAACAAGTAAATACATAAATAAATAAGACTACTGATGTATCATTAAAACTATTTCGTTTAATTGAAGCAAGAATTGAGAAACAAGGTGTAAATCTGAAAAATTACACGCATCCTTTCCCATTTCCACGGGTCATATATCAGCAAATGATGGCCAAGCCTAAATAAAGGTGAAGTAAGTCGCTGGGGACAAATGAAAAGCTAAACTTTCTTTTCTAGTAATGTGAAGCTGGGGAATTTAGTTTAAGTAGCAGATAAGTAACCTGAATTTATGTACTCCGTATAAAACTTAAAACACATTTATCATGAGGAAAGTTTTTCTTCCTATTTTAATGTATATTGTTGAATTTTTTGTTTCCTTCGCAAATAATAAAAAAACTTCCAAGCTATAATTCTTGTTTTGTGTTGAATTAAAAATTTCAGGATATCAAGTACTTAACTTTTATACTTAAATTTAAAGAAATATATTTCAAACGGGGCAAAATGTAATTTAAAGAATTTTTTAAACCTTATAACCTGTATATTTTAACCTTTTTTTGAGCCGATGTGAACCATCGATATAAAATCAACTCACGTATTGTGATAGTAACATCACAGTAACATACAAATGTTATTGTACATTCCGACCGGAAAAAGGTCTAAATAGCATAATGCCGCTCTTTCATTTGTATGCAGTTATATAAGAGTACTTTATAATGCTCGTACTTCTTGGAGTAATAACTGGATAAATCAATTATACCGAGAAATTTTTTTTTTCCCATTTTCAGGAGGATCAAAGCTTCGAGTAAAATTATGTCTGATTTCTTATACTTTGGTACTCACACAAGTGCATGTAAGTGGTAAGAGCATTAACATACTCGAAAATATAAGTTCATATACATAGCTTCATTTTTGAGAGGAATTCCTAGCAAATTTTTCCCAAGTCAAAATGTTAAGAGAGCAATTGTTACACGTTTTAATAGCTACATGAATAAGCTATTTTGCTTCCTCAATCAACCAACACTAGATGTCGACAAGTATCCTTCAGTCTAAGCAGAATAATCATTACTGACGAAGCATTTATGTGATGATGCAATTATGTGATGAAATTTTGAAAGCAGACACTTCAGATTACGCGCTCGTGATTTATTTTAAAAAATATTAGTACAATAAGTTGCCGATAGGTGGCGCTGCAGATCAACAAGACGTTTTACAGATGTTCAATATGTGTGCCGTGGTCGAGTAGGGCATATCAACAGCACGAGAAACAGTTGGCACACTGACAACACCATGTGGCGATTGGCTAGTGGCGTCCACGACCTCCAAAGCAATGTCTTGTATGCGTGCAGAATCCACAACATATCGTCGTCCTCTACCTGGTGGAATTCCCAGCTGTCCGGTTCTTTCGAACTTCTTCATCATGTCTCGTAAAGCGCATGGTGTCATTGGTCCTCGGCGTTAAATTCTTCAGCCGACGGAATGCTCTTACCGCGGCACAGTAATTCTCGTCATTCTGGTAGGAAAGTTTCACTAACAGAGCTTTGTCTTTCTAAGTCGTCATTGTATATCAGCGAGCTGGAAACAACTGCCTGTGCAGCGCCTGTCTTCCACTTTAGTAGGGCTCGTCATTTGGATACGTGTCGCAGAAGCTTTATTTCTGAAAATCACGTTGTTGCAATATGCAAATTACTAGTGTTACAGCGCCACCTATCGGTAACTTCTTGTACTAATATTTTTTTTAATAAATCAGGATCGCGTGATCGGAAGTGTCTGCTTCAAAATTTCATCGCATTATGACCTATACAACATCCTGCACAGGCCTCTCAGTTGGGGAAGTTTAATTTGGACAACCCTGTAAAATTGTTTTTTCTGAGTAGTTTTGGCCCCACCATGGCTGTGTGAATAAGACACTGAACGTGGTAGATAGATGAAGTGTGAATGTCGACGTTCGGGCCTACTGCGAGGTCATGGATAAGGCTTGGAGTTTTCGGCGGTTTTCTCCAGATGTGACCTGAATAGACGTTAGCTCCCCCTAAAAAGTCCTCATCTCAAGGCACCCACACTCGTTGGCTTGACATAACATGGAACACACAGAATAATTATTCTTAATCGATATAACACCGCCAGAAAAACATTAAAATTTCAACATTTTGTCATGTAAAAGGACAGAGAACTGAACGTAAAAATTCATTAAATAAGTTTGAATTTTTTCCCCTTTAAAAGAATTTCTTTTAATAATTAGATAATATATCATCATAATATTTTATAATAATTATTTATAATAATAATTTTTTATGATAGATACAAACTTTATAATTAGTTAAGCACGTATTAAACGCTGGTAAGATTCTTTTGCTTCTATAAACATGAATGCGTGTCAGTTGATTTTAGTTTTTTTTAAAGTTCGCGTTCATAAATCGTATGGACTGAGACGGACTGGACAAAAACCCATCTGGATATATATTTGGAGATGGCCATTGGACTTTTCAGACAGGTATATAAATTATTCTAAATGCAAATTGAATGTGTAAAATCGTTCAGGAACATGTAAAACTATATTTTGGTGTCAAGTCATGAATGGCCTCTCACCGAAGCCTCTCTTTATTGCTCTTCGTAGATTCTAGAAAGATGACGATGTTTGAGGAAATCTTAACACCTTTGCAATGAGGCCTGATGCAGAATTCAACATCAATTGGACAAATTAATTCGCTTCGAAGGTCACAAAAAATTATTTTACAAAAACCTTGACATGATAACAAAACCTGCATTATTACTTGTAAAGTATGTAACAAGACATTCGGAGGTTGTTAACACATAAATATAGTTTAGAAGATGTATAAACGTGAGCACATGAGTGTAAAATTAACAACGCTACCTCTGTATAAAAAGAAGTAAACACAGCATATAAAGAATTTGCTATTCGACACAAAGTTGTCGCCTTTATAACAAATTTTATCTTTCTATTTTCAAACTATAAACGTGGATGACGAACAAGATAAGAATATTTATTTAAAAAGAAAAAGTCATTTAATAAAATAAATTATAATATCATGCACGCGTATATTAATCGGAATATTTGGAAATACTAGTGTACCTTTAAAAATGATAAATTATTAGATACCTTTTTATTCCTTTAGATATACCATTATGCGAGGGAAAAAATAATCTTTGAGATAATTAAACATAAGAGCTTTGGATATTAATCATGCCAATTAAAAATAAAAACCCCTTTCTTTATTACATTCTAATTAGTTGACACTGTAGTAATTAAATAGTTCTTTAGATACTTTTTTACAGCAATTAATCTGCGCAAATACTGAGGAGAAATTCTTCTTTTCTGGGTTGTCATTTTTCACTCTTCATAATTTAAGACTGCAGCATGTTTCAGTTTTTCTAAGGAATTTCTAAGAGAGCCAACTAATTTATTTACAGTGCCGCTGAAGGAAGTAGCTGTTTGCTCAACCAGCATTACGTTTGTGGTTTATTGCTCTTATATTGAGGCAGTGCTCTTATATTTTGTGTTGCCATTATTAGATGCGGTTACACACAATTATTATTTATTTCTAAATAAATGAGTAAATAAATAAACTTAAAGTATTCACTTTTATTTAAAATTTGGTAATGATAAACCATTGAAATCGCATATCAGCAGTCACTAGCCTCAAATGAAATTATTACGTAGGTCTAAATCAGGTGATGTAATTCTGAAATAGGTTTTAAAACTGATTCAGTATCCTACTAATTATTTACAGAGTCTGCTGAATTAATCAACCTTTTGTTCAATTGATGTTACATTTGAGGTTGATTGTTCTTCTATTCTTGCAAGGTTCTTTTTTTTTTTCGTGAAAGATTAGAATTCGATTAAAAATAATAATATGTTACATGTAAATAAATGAATAAATAAATAAACATAACTAGCCACTTTTTTATTTAAAATTTAGTAATGATAAACCTCTTTGAATCATATCAGCAATTGCCAGCTTCATCCATGTTGGCGGCTCCAACACAGTAGAGTGGATAAGACTCTCAAAATGCTAGAAGGCTGAAGTGTGTATGTTCAGCTTTCTGTCCTTGCCTGCCACTCTGTTGTCGATCTAAGGATGTGGGATTTTGATCTGTTTTCTCCAGATGTAAAGTGAATACGTGTTAAAACCCTTTAAAAAGTCCTCTAAGCATCCCCATTCTTGGCAGCTAGCTCCTGAATAGCTTTGCCATAACACAAGATACACAAACAAGTTGGCGGGTTAGTGGAACTATTATATACGACCAAAACAACAGCTTATGTAGGAATAAAATAAGTTTTAAAACTCATATAGTATCCCACTAATTTACTTACAGTGTCCGCGTAATATATAAGCCATCGCTCAATTGATATTATTTTTACAGTTGATAGATGTTTACTGTGTCAATATTCTTTTTTCTTTCTTGTCCAATATTAGGTGTAGTTACCTTTTACACACAATGATAAGTAACATATATTAACTAATTAAACTAAACATTTTTATTTAAAATTTAGCAAGGGGAAGCCATTAAAATAGCAGATCAGCTCAGCAGTAACCAGATTCACAAAAGATTGCGGGTTGTGATAATAAGTCAAAATCAGGTCAATAAGGGCTCAAATTGGTTTTTAAACTGCTTTATTACTGGTTCCAGTTTTTCGCATAAAAATATGCTGTTAGCTAAGATACATAATGTGCAACATTTCAGCTGGACAGTATAGCAGATTTCGGGCGGTAGGAATATTCAGGAGATTCTGAATATTCTATTCAGGAGATTCTGAATATTCTATTCAGGAGATTCTGAAAAATGTGTTTTTACACGTCTATAAATTACAGTGTATGTTAATACATTAGAAGTTCTTTTTTAAAAGAGCTATTCATGATACACGCACAGTTTAGAGATATTCTTTGTATTGTAATCGATTCGTAATATGTCAGCAAAAGTTAATTGGAAATTGGGACATTATTGAAAAAATTAATTGCAACAATTGGCTCTGATATAAGACCTAGACATATAGTATGCGCTAAATAATAGTTTAAAATGACACACATATAAAAAAACAGAAAATTTTCACAACAAATTTGAAATTGAATATATTTAATCAATTGATAGAAATAAAAATAAATTGATTATTTCATATTCTGTTGTTAGTGTTTGAATCAAATGCAAAGTATTTTTTAATGTATCTGTATGTTTTTTCTTAACTAACTTTTAGATGTTTTTCAATGTAATTGTTTTTCTTTTTTACGCTTTGTTCCTTTATATATGTCAGTTCCACTTTCTATGCAATGAATTGTTTTGAATAATATTTTCATTACGAATAAATAAACATTATTTCCTAAAATTTTGGTTAAATTTCCCGTAAGATTAAACAATTTTTTTTTAACATCGTTAGTATAAAAAACCATCTTTTAAAACTATTTCAAACAAAAAATAAAGTAAATATAATAAAAGGCTTATGCTAAAATAAAAAATTGTGTAATTTTTTGTGGACGTTAATTTTAATAGTAAACGCCTTTTTTGGTTTTTAAAACTTTTTCCCTCCTTGAATTACTTTTTTAAGCGGTATTATTTAAAGTTTTTTTTATAGAAAAAGCATTTTTATTTATTTAATTTTGAAGCTTGATACTCAGGTTATATTTGTTCGTTATGATTTTCCGCATATAATTTAATACCAGCCTTAAATAATTTATTTAGCAATCCTTCTTATAGAAAAAATTGTATATATCGCCATTTTTCAAATCCATTTAGACATAAAAAGCATTTACGAGCATTACATTTTCTTTTGTTTAATATTTGTAATAAAAGAAAAGAGATATAAATTCCGAATTTTAAGTACAGAGCAAAAATGCAGCATTTCAAAAATATTCCTCGAAAAACATATACTTTAAAGTTACATTCAGATTTAAAAATCTTGCTGAAAATATTAAAGTTCCAGGGGGACTTGCTTTAGCATAGGAAAACAAGTGAAGTGAAAATGATCTACATATGCTCTTCAAAGGGAGTAATTACTGTTCTCAGGTGTAGCAGCTGGCTAATAACACACCTTTGAAGCATTTATATTTATCGATCCCCATGTTTGTGTACATGCCATGTCTTGTAGCTTGTTAGGGAAAGGTTAGCCTTGGGAAATTCAAACTCCAGAGTTGAAAACTAAATGCCTTTCATCATAATAATACTGCGGTTCTTGGTACGTAAAAGAATGTTTTAGGAATTATCAAAGTTGTCAGATTAAAGGCATTTACCTTTTAAAGCTAATAATGCGATATTTTGTTTATCGTGTAGCTCTCCAGTTTTTTACATGAAATAAAATGCTAAAATTCTTGCTTTACACGTTTCATTATGCTTATACTTCAAGAGTATAAAAATTTTAAACAGCTTTTAAACTTCGATTTTAATATTTTTCTTTCTTTTTTCCTTCTACTGTTTACAATATTTAATCTCAGTTTCTAGATATTTACATTTATTGGCAAATTTAGCATAAAGCAACCATTAAAAATTTCAGGTTTAATGAAGAACATATGTATAGATGTATTACTTTCTTGGACGAAATAAAGGAAGTATTGTAATCCAAAACAGTCAGATTTTACCAAACAAATCGATTTTGACTACCAATCAATTCGCTTTGAGGAGTTTCTGCATGTGTATGTGTGTACTCGCAGATGCTTGTACGAATCTTTTGGATCAGCCGAGGAAGCCATTAGGACTAGTTATCGCGTAACATTTGTACATATAACTACAACGATCCAAACTAAAATGTACACAGAGGATTAATTTAATCTCTGAAAAATTTCAATGTTAACCATACTTTCTGCACCGTTTCTTACTTAACTTTATGATTTACTTGATGCCAACTGGATTGTATGGAGGGTAAATCCCCGTACCACGGTTTCGGGTTCAACTCCCGGTTGTCGGTGCATCCCTGATGGGGCGTGGTCCCTGACTGTTGTTATATGTCCGTCCCTTCATAGGGACGTCGTTGGTCCACCTACAAGGTGCCCCCATAATGGTGGCCAACAATTCCGGCCTGTTGTGGCCAAAGACTTCCAAGGCAGCGGCCGGCCATTGGAAAAAAAAAAAATACTAGATGTGCTCCCCGTTTTTATTCGCAATCCCATGTGGTTTTCACCTTTTTGTCCTGTCAGTTGCTGTGAACGTCCAAGATAGATTCTTTACAACGCGTTATCGATGCTTACGTATCAGACTGTCACGAGTATCTGTTTCTCAAAAGAAGATTCTCCAATTTGGCGTAATTTTGCTGTCTTGTAATGGCATGTATATTTAGAAAGTTTCGATTTTCTTCTAGCATATTATTTCTGAAATTTCTTAAATTGGATTACATCAATTAATGGTCATACAAAAATTATAATATGCCTCATTAAGTATTATATCTGATTTTGACATTGCCATAAAGCAATTCAAAATTAAAATATAAAATCTAAAAGCTTTATTTTTGATTCAAACATCATAAGAAAAGACACTTCTTGAATACGGCATCCTTTTAATTTACGTTGTATGAAAAGTTAAAAATATAGAAAAATACGTTCGATTATTATTTATGCTTGTTCCTTTTCAAACGGACCAAGACATCCTTATGCGATTATCGATTATCGTGTCTTTTCGTAATTGAAACAAATGTTGGCATTCTTATACATTGGCATATTCTCGATGAACGAACTATCTAACTCAAAAAAAATTCTTTCAAGATTGTTGTTGTTGTTGTTTCTAATGCTCCCTGGGAACCGCGAAGCGATCCCATATTTGTTTGTTTGTGAACACGTATTTCGGATTAGTGTGCTTGGCCCGAATCCGCTTATAAATCCACGTCAAAAGGACAACACAAGTGGGAGGGTGAACTCCATGGGGGTCTTTCTAAGGGGTCCTAACCCGTATATATACTCTTGTTTCGGAGAAAACCACGGAAAACGCCGAACGGTTAGGTTGCCACCTGTGCGATGTGACCCGAATCCGGGACCTTCACACTTCGGCCGTCCACCATTATCAGTGACATAACCACTGTGCCATGGTGAGGTAAGCGATCTGAAATTCTCCATACAAAACACTGGGCCAGTGGGAAGAAGTCCGATATTGCTCAGGGTTTCCTAATTTTGAACCCATTCTAGATGAGAAACGTACTACCTGAAATTGGCACTACCAGAGGTATCGTTTGAACATGCAGGACATTGGAGCCACGAACAGAGTTTACGTGCACCAGCTCCCATTAGAGTGAACATTTCCACAGCAGCCCAGCCGAGCAAGGTGTTCATCCTCAAAAGCACTGGCAGATTCGGTGCTGCTTCACTTTCCGGGTTTTTATGAGAACGGAAGATAGCGGATAGGCTATGCGGGACCTTTCAAAATGCACTAATAGATCCAGAGATAGCATACATATGTAGAGTGATTTTGCATTTGGTTACAGATTTATTTGTCAAGCTTCATCGTATCTAGATCAGCTGTCATGTATCACGTTTATTTAAAGGTTTTATAACAGAAAATGAAATCGCTTATAACAATCGTTTCAAAACTCCCTTGATTTAAGCTAAAAATAAACTTAACGACTATGACGATGGTCGCTACATTTTGTGAATGTGAACACATATTTCATTATTCCTCGATACACGTGAATATTATTAAACGTAGCATGATGTTATATAAGCCAATATCCGTCTGGGATAGTGTAGCTATCTATAAGTGAGAGAGTTTTTGGAATCGGTTCAGTAGTTTCAGAATTACCCCCAGCATATAAGGAAAGTTCATACCTCTTTATTGTTATAGATTGTTTAGGTCTGAGATTAATATTTAATAAAACGCTATTAATATAGGATAAACAGTAGCAGGTTACAGAGCCATGCTCAGAATCGAAAGGCTCCTTAAGTGTAAAATAATAGGTACGTAAATGGCTGGACACTTATCAACAATCTTCCTGATTATTAAAGATTTACATCGTTGTCGGATCACCCATTCATTATCAGGAAAGCTTTGGTCGGCATTCAATGTTACAATGGAACATACTTTGTTTTGAAGAGGGGTGCTACATATTCGATGGGACGGTACCATCAGGGTTGAGCAAATTAACGTAAAGTGCCTCCTTTCTTTATCAGCAGAGAAGCACGTCAGCGAACGTGTCAGGAAATATCTTTGATATAGGGGAGGATGGTCTTACCAAACGAAATGTTTCGAATGCGAAAAGTATCTGCAGAGTATGCAATTCGATTTCGGTATATACTAAGAATTGAAGTTATTTATTTTTCAATAGGTAAAAGATTAAAAATTCTTAGTTGCCCGTTGTAATTGTTTCCACAATGGGCTTTGTCCTCTAGTTCAATAAATGTATAAAACACAATCATAATCACGCCTAAATTAGAATTGAAAAAATTATTAGAAAAACATCTTAGTAACCATATTTTTCTAGCAGCCCGATTTATTCCTTAGGCCAGGTCTGGGCAACCTGTGAAAAGTTGCGCGTCAAAACTTTGGAAAGTTGGCAAAAATCGCGGACCGTATAATAGGGATTTATATGGGTTGTTGTTGTAGAATTAAGACCAATTATCTACACTTGGGATCTAGGGACAATGAGTGGGATGCCGTCCTTGGGGGGCTTTGTAAGGGTCCTAACCACTATTCACGATAAGGGGATTTATGCGGGATTTTGAATTGCTTATTTGGGTCTTATACAGGATTCCGGGGCCGGATTCAAAGCCGTGGCGAGGCGGCAGTTGCCCTTATGTGGCTTAGGCGATGATAAAAACACCTGAATAATGCTGATACGTGCACAATTAATTTGAATGGAGTTTCAAAGATGCTCCATTATAAACAGTTGCACGTTTTAAAAAAAATCGTCACGGTAACTACATTTACTTATTTCTCGTCAACTTGGCGGAATAAGGCGGTTAAAGAAGAATTCAACTTAGTGCCGTTATAAAAAAAAAAATCGGAATTTTCCTGTTGTCACAGGATCTTTTTCTTTCTGTGTATCGCTCAAAGAGTGTCATTTTCATTTACAATTATTCGGTCGTATCTGAAACATTCATGTATTTTTGAAATTTGGATGATATGGATCAATAAAATATATGAAAAATATTAACAGTTTTTAGTATTACACAAAGACACATTTAGTTTACGTTAGTTAAAAAAAGGTAGAAGGTAATAAATTCAGGCAATTTTTCACAGATGAATTACAAATATGCTTTTGATATTAAAAATATGTATTAAGAATAACTCAACTATTTACGTCTATTCCATCAAAACAACTGTTGTTGTGAATGCTTCGTGGCTTCCTTTCGTGATTGCGGAATGGCAACGGGATAGTTTTTTTTTTTTTTATTTCCTTTTTCTTTGTTATTTTCAGGGCGAACAGTTTTAAATAAAAATAACTTTTTCATTCTAAAAAATTATGTAGTTGAAATGTGTATTTATGACGATTAGAATATTTTTTTGTCTGTGTGCTAGTTTTTTTTTTTTTTTTTTAGCATGCTCCAAAGTTATTTGTTCTTTTAGAAGATCACATCAAGTGTTTCACAACAAACAATCTAATAGATGGCGCCACCGTCGAACCGCAAATTTTACATTTTAAGCCTTTCATTATTTTTTTCATTCATGTGACCTAGAGCAAATCGTTTAGTGGGCCCGAGCTTCCCCCAAGTACAGAATTGAAGAAAAAATCCTTACAGCCGTTTTCGAGATCATTCGGACAAAATAGCATGCACGTTTAATATGAGAAGGCATATGTGTTTACTAAACTGCGATTAATATTTAATAAACTTGTTGCTAGGTTAGTGCTCGAAGTCTGGATTGTTGTTGTGGAATTACGGCAAATTATCCTACACATGGGGATATAGGCCTAGGATTGGGGTACAGCCTCCGCGGAGTTCTTTCAAAGGGCTCCTAACCGTAGTAAATATTACGCTATGTTTCGGAAGAAACAACGGAAAACTCTAAACGGTTAAAGTCGGGCTGACGAGACCCCTGGGATTTGAACAAGGCATCGTCTGTCCTTCTAGCTCAGAGCGCTAACGAGTCGAATATGAAGTCAATTTCTTTGTTAAAGTTGGAAGAGTTATTTGAACAAAGTTTTTAAATCACTTAAAGGTCGTATTATTGTTGGAAGAAAAATGGTTTTAAAAAGTAACTCTGAATTTTTATTTTAAAAGGTAATTGGGTAAAAATTAAGTTAAATGCACAATTACATGCAATCATTTATCAAGATTATGGATATCTCCAGCCCATAAATCTTCACGGATCGCGAAATCCGAAGGGTGTAAAAAGTGCTATCTTATACAGGATCTCAATAATGCTATTTTTTAATTAAAAACGTTAGTGATTGGGCAACATTACTTAAAACAGTTTTTACGCTGATGGTTCTTCGTATAGTGTTATTTTATATCATTTGATTTTATTTAACATTACTGTGGCGCTGTCCAGCATGCGTTATATTCTCAAATATGGAAAGTAATTTATTATTTAAGAGTAGATGAGTTATTGAAATAAATATTTAAAGTTGCGATTCCTGTCTTGGGTCTTAATGCTTACTAATTTGCAATATTTAAACTGAGTTTTTATAATTATTGCTAAATGAAACTGTAATTAATTTTTTATTGAGCAGAACCTTGAAGAATTTAAGCATTTAAATCGAACGGTTCCGGGGGAGAAACTGAAGAAAGGTATGTATTAAAATGTAGTTGTAAACTTATTATTAGTAGGATTTGTTGGGCATAATAATGGACCCCAAGGCACACTAATACCGAGTTAAGATGGAAAATAATACCGCACACATTAAAAATGATCGGAATTCTTTAACATGTTTTCAACGGGAGCGTTTACAAGAAAATAAACGATTACAGAAATCCTACCATTACTTTAAATGTTTCACTGCAGTAGTATACACCGAACAAGACAAACACTTAACAATTAAAAAACATAGTATTCAATCCCAACTCTCCAAGTCTAAGGTTTTAACAACAATACACATCTTATTGATAAATCGGATTTCATAATCCAAATAAAGAACGAAAACCTGCACACTAAATCACCCCCAACCCCACCCCAACCCACCAACCCCCCAACCCACCCAAACCACACCCAAACACCACACAACCCACCCACCACCCACCACACACCACCCCCCACACCAACAACCCACCCCACACAACCACCCCACACACCCCCACCCACACCCCCACCCCCAACCCCCACCACAACACACCCACACACCCCACACCCACACCACCCACCCCAACCCACACCCCACCAAACACCCCCCCCACCAACACCCCACACCCCAACCCCACCCCACCCCCACACCCAACCCCACAACCACCACCCCAACCCCCACCACACAAACCACCCCCACCCCACAACCCCCACCACACCACACAACCCCCCAAACCACCCACCACAAACCCCACCCACACCCCCACCACACACCCCCCCAACACCAACCACCCACCACCAACCCCACCACCCACACCCACCCCCACCCCACACCCACCCCCCCACACCCCCACCCACCCAACACCCACCCCCCAACAACACCACCCCAACCCCCCCCCCACCACCACCACACCCACACCCCACCCACCCCACCCCACCCCACCACCCCCAACACCCCACACCACCCCCCCCACCACCCACACAACCCCCCACCCCCCCACCCCCACCCCCACCAACCCCACCCCACCCCAACACCCAACCCCCACCCCCCCCCCCCCCACACACCCCCACCACCACCACACCCCCACACACCCCCCACCCCACCACCCACCCCCACCCCCACCCACCCCACCAACCCACCACCCCCCCCCCAACCCCCCACCCCAACCCCCCACCACCCAACCCCACCCCCCACCCCCCACACCCACACCCACCCCCACCCCCCCACCACACCCACCCACCCACCCCACCCCAACCCAACCCCAACACCCCCCCCACACCCCCCACCCACCCCCCACCCACCCACACCCCCCCCACACCCCCACCCAACCCACCCCCCACCCACACCCACCCCCCCACCCACCCCCCCACCCACCCCACCCCACCCACCCCCACCCACCCCCCCACCACCCCCCCCCCAACACCCACCCACAACACCCCCCCCACCACCACACCCCACCAACCACCCACCCCCCCACCCCCACCCACCCCCACCACACCCCCCACCCCAACCCACACCACCACCCAACCCCCCCCACCACCCCCCACACCCCCCCACCCCCACCCCCCACCCCAAACCCCACCCCCCCACCCCCACCCCCCCCCCACACCCCCCACCACACCCCCCACCCCCCACCAACCACCCCACCCACCCCAACCCCCCCCCAACCCCACAACCCCCACCCCCCACCCACCCCCCAACCCCCCCCCCCAACCCCCACCACCCCACCCCACACCCCCCCCCACCCCCCACCCCCCACCCCCCACACCACACCCCCACCCCCACCACCAACCACACCCACCACCCCCACACCCCCACCCCCACCCACAACCCCACCCCACCCAACACCACCCACCCCCCCCACCCCCCCCAACCCCCACCCCCACCACACCCCCCCCCACACACCCACCCCACACCCACCCCACCCCCCCCCACCACCCCCCAACCCCCCACACCCCAACACCCCCCCACCCACCCCCCCCCCCACCCCAACACCCCACCACCCCCCACCCACCACACCCCCCCCCCCCCCCACCACACCCCCACCCCACCCCCAACCCCCCCCACCCCCCCCCACACAACCCACACCCCCCACCCCCCCACCCACACCCCCCCCCCCAACCACCACAACCACCCCCCCCCCAACCCACCCCACACCACCCCCACCCCAACACCCCACCCCCCCCACCCCACCACCACCCCCACCACCCACCCCCCCCCCCCAACACACCCCCCACCCCCACCCACCCCCCACCCCCCCCACCCCCCCCACACCCCACCCAACCCACCACACCCCCCCCCACACACCCCCCCCACACCCACACCCCCACCACCACCCCACCCCCCCAACCCAACACCCACCACCACACCACCAACCCACCACACCCACCCCCACACACCCCCACCCACCCCACCACAACACCACCACACCCCCACACCCCACACCCACCCCCACCCCCACCAACCCCCCCCCCCACACCCCCCACACCCCCCCCCCCACCACCCCCCCCCCAAACCCACCCCCCACCCCACACCCCCCCCACCCCAACACCCCCCACCCCACCCCCACACCCCACCCAACACCCCCCCACCACCCCACCCCCCAACACCCCCCCCCAACCCACCCACCACAACCACCCCACCCCCCCCCAACCCCCCCCCCCCCACCCCCCCCCCACCCACCCCCACCACCCACCACCCCCACCCCCCCCCCCACCACCCCCACCCACCCACCCCACCCACCCACCCCCCCACACCCCACACCCCCCCCCACCCCACCACACCACCCCACCCCCCCACCCCCCACACCAACCCCCCCCCACCCCACCCCCACCCCCACCCCACCCACCCCCCCCCAACCCCCCACCACCACCCCCCCACCCCACCCCCCACACCCCCCCCCCACCCACCCCACCCCCACCCCCCACCACCCCCCCCCACCCCCACCCCCACCCCCCCACCCCCCCCCCCCCACCCCCCCCCCCCACACCCCCCCACCACCCCCCCCCCCCCCACCCCCCCACCCCCACACCACCCCCCCCCCCACCCCCCACCCACCCCACCCCCCCCCCCCCCCACACCCCCCCCACCCCCCCCCCCCCCCACCACCCCACCCCACCACACCCACCCCCCCCACCACCACCCCCCCACCCCCCCCCCCCCCACCCCCCCACCCACCCCACCCACCACCCCCCCCCCACCCACCCCCACCCCCCACCACCCCCCCCACACCACCACCCCCCACACCCCCCACCCCCACCACCCCCCCCCCACCCACCCCCCCCCACCCCCCCCAACCCCCACCACCCCACCCCACCCCACCCCCACCCCCACACCCCCACCCCCCCCCCCCCCCCCCACCCCCACCCCCCCCCACCCCCCCACCCCCCCCACCCACCCCCACCCCCCCCCCCCCCCCCCCCCCCCCCCACCCCCACCCCCCCCCCCACCCCCCCCCCCCACCCCCCAACCCCCCCCCCCCCCCCCCCACCCCCCCCCACCCCCACCCCCCCCCCCCCCCCACCCCCCACCCCCACCCCCCCCACCCACCCCCCACCCCACCCCCACCCCCCCCACCCCCACACCCCACCCCCCCACCCCCCCCACCACCCCCCCCCACCCCCCCACACCCCCACCCACCCCACCCCCACACCACCACCCACCACCACCCCCACCAACCCCCACCCCCACCCCCCCCCCCCCACCCCCCCCCCCCACCCACCACCCCACCCACACCCCCCCCCCACCCCCCCCCCCCCCCCCCACCCCCCCCCCACCCCCCCCCCCACCCCCCCCCACCCCCCACCCACCCCCCCCCCCACCCACACCCCCCCCACCCCCACCCCCCACCACACCCCCCCCCCCCCCACCCACCCCCCACCCCACCCCCACCCCCCCCCCACACCCCCCCCCAACACCCCCCCCCACCCCCCCCCCCCCACAACCCCACCCCCCCCACCCCCACCACCCCCCCACCCCACCCCCCCCCCCCCCCACCACCACACCCCCACCCCCCACCCCCCCCCCCCACACCCCCCCCCCACCACACCCCCACACACCCCCCCCACCCCCCACCCACCCCCCCACCACCCCCACACCCCCCACACCCCCCACACACCCACCCCCCACCCCCCCACCCCCACCCCCCCCAAACCCACCCACCACCCCCCACCACCCCCCCACCCCACCCCCCCCCCCACCCCCCCCCCCCACCACCCCCACCCACCCCCCCCCCCCAACCCCAACCCCCACACCCCCACCCCCCACACCACCACCCCACCCCCACCACCCCACCACCCCCACCCCACCCCCCCACCCCACCCCCCACCACACCCCCACCCCACACCCCCCCCACCCCACCCCCCCCACCCCCACCACACCCCACCCACACCCCCCCACCACCCCCACCCCCCCCCCCCCCACCACCCCCCCCAACCAACCCCCCCCCCCCCCCCCCACACCCCACCCCCCCCAACCACCCCCACCCCCACAACCCCCCCCCAACCCCAACCCCCCCCCACCCCACCCCACCCACCACCCCACCCCCACCCCCCACCCACACCACCCCACCCACCACCCCACCCCCCACCACC
>JAWZYV010015468.1:0-53244 GCA_038373885.1 Cheiracanthium punctorium
CAAACCACCCCAAAAACAAAAACACCAACACCCACACACCCAAAAAACAACCCAACCAAACACAAAACACACCCCAACCAACACACCCAAAACACCCAACACAAACCAAAAACAAACCACCCACACCAACAAACAACACCCCACCAACAAACCCAAAACACAAACACCACCCACACACCAAAAACACAACAAACACCAAACACAAACAAAACAACACCCAACACCAAACCCACAAACCACAACACACCACACAAACAACCCCCACACAAACACACCCACAAACAAACCCACAAACCCAACAAACCACACACAACCAAAAACAACACCAACCCCACCACACCCACAAACAAAACCACCAAAACACCAAACCAACACAACCCCACCAAACACAACCCACAAACACCACACACAAACCACCCAACCCACAAACACAAACCACACCCACCAACAACCACCCAACCACAAACACAAACCACACCCACACAACCCCACCCCACCAACAAACCACAAACAAAACCAACCCCACAACACCCACAAAACCACCCACCAACAACAAAACAACCCAACAAACCAACACAACCACAAAAAACACAACAACACAAAACCCACCACACAACAACAAAACAAACCCACCCAACACCACAACAAACACCAAAAACCACACACCCAAAACCAACAAAACACCAACACACAAACCACACCCAAAAACCACCCACAAACACAACAAACACAAACAAAACAAAACACCCCAACCACCAAAAACCCCAACCACAACACACACCCAACAACCAAACCCACAACACAACCAACCACCAAACACAAACAACACCCCAACACCCAAAAACCACAACCAACAAACACCACCCCCACAAACACAACACCACCAACCCCAAACCCAACACAAACACCAACACAAACCACCACCCAACACCACCAACACCCCACACCCAAAACACCAACACAAAACACCCACCCCAACCCAAAACAACCAAAACACAACACCACAAAACCCACAACACCAACACACCAACCACAACACCACAAACAACCAACACAAAAACCCACAACCACAAACCACCCACCCAACAACACAACCCCAACCAACAACCACAACCCAAAACACCAACAAACCACCCCCACACAAACCAACAACACCAAACCCCACACCCACCCACAAACACACAACCCACAACACAACCACACCACAAACAACCCCACACCCACAAACACAACACCAAAACACACCCACCAAACCCAAACAACAACACCCACCCCAACACCACCCACAAACACAAACCCCAAACACCCACACCAAACAACCCCACCCCCAACACCCACACCCACAACCAACCAAAACACCCACCAAAACACAAACACACCCAACAAAACCCCCACAAACCAAAAACCCAACAAACACAACACCCCCAACAACAAACAAAACACAACACAAAACCCCACAACAAACCACACAAACCCAACCAAACACCAACACCCCCAAACACACAACCACAACAAAACCAACACCCACACACCACCCAACAAACAACCCACAAACCAAAACCCAAACAACACCAACACAACAACCCCACCACAACCCAAACCAAACAACCACCCACAAACCAAAACACAACACCCACACCCAAAACACACAACAAACCACCACCCAAAACAACACCCACAACACAACAACAACAAAAACCCAACCCAACAAACACAAAACCCCACCACAACAACCCAACACAAACACCAAACCCACACCACCAACAACACAACCCCACACACAAACACCAAAACACCACACACCAAACAAACCACAACACAACCACCACCCAACCCCACCAACACACCACCAAACAAAACCAACACACAACCCAAAACACACCCCAAACACCACCCAAACAAACAACACCAAAACACCCAACACCAAAACCACCCCACAACACCACCCCCCAACCCACAACCACACAAACCACCAACACCACCCACAAAACAACACAAAAACCAAAAACCCCAAACACCAACAAAAAACCAAAACACCACACCAACAACACCACCACCCAAACAAAAACAACAACAACCAAACACAACAACCCACAACCACAAAACACCACCCCCAACCAACCAAAAACCCCAAACAAACAACCCAAACACACACCAAACCCCACCAACAAAACCAACCCCCCACACCCACAAAACACCAACACAAACCACACCACCCAAACACCCAACAAACACAACACCCAAACCACAACCCACACCACCCACAAAACACCACCACAAACAACAACCACCCAAAACCACCAAACCCAACCAACACACCAACAACCCCAACACCAAAAACAACCCAACACAACCCCACAACAACCCACCAAACAACAACCAACCCCACCCACCAACCCAAAAACACCACCACACCCAACAAACCCAAACCACAACAAACAACCCACCACACCACAACACCAACCCCACAACAAACACCCAACCCCACACACAACCAACCCACCACCACCAAAACCACCACAAACACACCACACCAACACACAACCCACCAAAACAACACCAACCACCCCACCAAAACCCACCACAAACCCACAAAACACCCACCCCAACCAACCCCCAACCACACAAAAAACAACACCAAACACAAAACAACCAACCCAACAACACACCACCCACCCCAAAACCACCACCAAAACCACCCACCAAAACCACAAACCACAACACCCCCAACAACCCACCAAACACAAACACCCCACAACCCACAACCCCCACACCAACCAACAAAAACACCACCACAAACCCACCACAAACAAAACACCCACCCCCAACAACACCCACACAACAACACCAAACACCCAAAACAACACAACCCAACCCAAAACAACCACCCCAACACACCAACAAACACACCCAAACCATACCCCCACCCAAACCACCCCACAAACCAACCACCCCACACCCACCACCACAACCACCACCCAACAACCACAACAACCCCTACCACAAACAACCCCCAACAACAAACAACCCCAACCACACACCCACACAACCACCCCAACCCCACACAACCCAACCACTCCAACAACCCACCAAACACAACCACAAACACATCCCACACCCCACCCCAAACACCACCAACACCCCCACAACACCACCATCAACCCAAACCCCCCATCCACAAATAACCACCCAACCATAACAACCACACACAACCCCCACCAACCAAACCCCAACAAACACCACAACAACAACCCAACACCACACCACCCACCCCACACACAAACTCCCACCACAACCCCCAACCCACACAACAAACAAACAACCCCCCACACCCCAACCCAATCTCAAACAACCCAAACATCCACCAAACCCACATATATCACCTATCATACATCCCCACATACACAACAAACAAAACCCAATCCACAATATAAACTAACAAAACCCTCTAACTCACACCCACATCACTTAACACCAATCCCTCCCTCCCACACATCACCACCAACAAAACTCAAACCCATACCAAACCAACCTCACAAATTAAAACCCCCCACACCCTCAACACCCCACCACCCCCCTAATAATCTAAAATATCACCTATCTAACAACACTACAAAATAACCATCAATATAACATCAATCGTACTAAAATCACCAAACAAAAACCCTTTAAAAATAACACCTCTTCTCCACTACTCACGCTGTACAAAATACCAACAAACCAACAACACAAAATACTCATCCCACTAAACAATCCCCAACTAACCTTAAAACCAAACAAATATTTCCTATTTAATTCTATCATCAACCCATAATAATAATCTCTACATCTAACTCTTTATCAAACACATAAACCACCAATACAAACCAAACTACTCAAGAGAGAGACAAACAACAAAAATACTTAACCTTCCAATCTATTCTCACTCTACAATTAAGAAATTTAATTGAACTTCTACTCCTTTTTCCTAAATAACCTACTAACCATACAAGTTATTCACCAACCCTCCTTTTACTAAAAACCCCAACTCCTAACATTAAATTATTAAAAAACATAACACAAAAAATAAATAATCACCAATACTACCAACACCCTCGCTTCCCTCGCTCCACTCTCTCTCTCAACGCTATTTTAATCTTAGCATTTGAAGTGTAATTGTTCTAAAATATCCAATTTTTTTATCAAGAGATAGAGCTTAGATTGCGTATGAATAAAACATAAATAGAAAAAAACTAACCTAGCAATTAAAACCAAAAAACATAAAAAGACATTATAAAAACGAAATTCCCATTAAATAAATTTTTGAAATGTAACTAAATAACAAAACTCAATCACAAAACTAACCCATAATAAAATTCTCAAACTTTATATTAAAAATGGCTACAACAACCATATACTTACAAACATTAAACAAGCCACCTAAAAAACATTTTACAAAATAACGAGAAACCATGGACACATAGTTATTAAAGGCGTACGTGCTGCACCTCCGAGAAACTTGGCGAGGATCCGGGTGGCAAGATCTTCTCTCGCACACACTCTCCTCTGCGACTCTCAATCGCGAGAGACGCAGATCGACAACGTTCTCACCGCTGCTCCACGTATCTATCATATGGGTGGCGACTTCGTACTGAAACAAGGGGGTAGAATGGTGACCCAAAATAAATTTATAAAGTAATATAATTAATTATACAAATAATGTAATTACTTCACCTCACTCTCTCATCTTCTACAACTCCTCTCATTACATGTGATCACCTCCTTTGATTCAAAGGAAGGATTAGTACTCAACAAACACCCCTGCTCGCGTCTCTCTCTCATCACCTCTACCTCTCTCTCCACTCCCCGAATACCTTCATAATCTAATTTACGAGCTTATAACAGAGTTTGGGACATGCCCAGGAGGGGAGCAATCGCCCCACCACCTCCGTTGGATCGGCACTGCAATTGCACCTCCGCGTCTCTCTCTCGTTCGGGTTATTACCTATCATGTCAACACATTTCCTCCTTATAATTTATGACAATAAGTGTCAAAAAACTAAATTTCTGTCCCCATCTCTCTCTCTCCTCGCTGCGTCTCCTCCACCTCCCTCATATTTTTTGAAATAAAATTGCATAATTAAAACTTCCTCATTTTTTTATTTAGATTTGAGTAACTTTTGGACAGTTTTAGTCAGATGTGACCTGCTCTCAAACTTTTTTAAATTAGTCTCTTCCAACACAAAACCTCCCCATCGCCTACTTCAATTTCCTGCGAGGCCCCTCCTCCAACCAGACCACGCCTGCTCTTCCCAAATAGAAGCAAAAAAAAATAATAACTATAAATTATATATACAGACTCCAGAGATCATAAACTCACTCAAGTGTGTAAACTCATGATTGCTCTCAAAAATTCTAAATGTAATAGAAAGATAAAAAGAAAATAATGTAAATAAAAAAACAGTGTCATATATTTACTGTGCTTGTTCTGAATAAAAGCACACCCTGATTATTGCACAGGCATTTGGGTCCATGCCCTGGGTACACGTGCAGAAGCAGGCCAAAAAATTGAGTTTAGAGCTATGTATAGGGGCACAAAAATTGAACTTGCTATATGTAGTGGCACAAAGTTTTAAAAGTGCCCTGGGCACAAAAATGTTATTGTCTGGCGCTGAATAAACAAATTTGCACTTGACAAAACACTTTGTGTGCTATGTTTTTAATATTTTAAACTGATTTTAATGGCTTTTAACTGTTTTTAACTAAGTATTGTAAATACTTCCGAGTAAGACTATTAACTTATGTAAAATAAAATATTTCAAATGCAAATGAAAATTCATAATTGATTATTCTTTAAATTATTTAACCACTGATGTAATAGTGGTTTGTTTTAAATTTTTACATTTGTTCTCAGAAATTTTATCTTGAAAACTGAGCAAAAATGCAATTTCTTGTTCGGAAATAAAAGATTTTTTTGAAAAAAAACTACTATAATTCTCCCCAATGTTAAAACCCTTCGTCAAGGAATATTTTTTTAGATTCTGTTTCAGAATCACTCTGGGATAGGTTGTATCAATATTGTATAATGCTAAATTTTCAACAAATGGATATTTTAATTAAGATTATAGCATTAGCTGATAGCATTACAGAGAATTTTTTGGCAACAACTGTTGTGGCAACCAAATTGCTGTTAATAATCGAATTAAAAAAAATACCTTTGTATAATTTCAGCAGTCGATGTAGATCCTTTGAATTAATCATTCAGTCGACTCTCCACAACTCCTAAAAATGCGACCATAGGAATGTCAGTTGATAGCACACCAGTCCCTGCATGATTACAATGAAGATCAGGAATAAGAATCAAAAGTTGTTTGAACTTTTTTATGTTAAATTTAATAATAATAAATAAATTGCAAAGTTGGCAATGTTAATGTAAACCGAAACGGGATTATTAATCTTAATTTACTTTCAGATTGATAAATGCCTGATTTTTCTTAAACTCTCTAGATTTTTTTTTTTGGGGGGGGGGACTGGGGGCCTATTCTTAAAAGAAGTGAGTTATGTGCTAAATTTTTAACGGTAATGAACACACATAGAGAGATCATTTGACATTTTGACAACATAATCCGCTGAGCAAAAGGATTTTGTTTACACTATATTCAGGGATAAAGCAAATGTCATGTTTGCTTTATCCCTGAGATTAGCTATTCGGCAACCCTTTGGCGGGGTTGTATAGTTTTATGATGTCATGAGAAATTATGCTTTTTGAAGAAATTGTGTGATTGGTTGAGCGAATTTCAAGGAATCTAACTGGCAAAGTAACTGAACTTGAATTCGCCGTGAATAGAATTTGTGTCGTGTCAGGTCGTCTGCTGGTATGAGCTCTAATGAAATCGGTTCATTTTACGATGAGTTGTTTCTTAATTCTTTATCAGGTGATTTTCGACAAAAGTTGCGAGTTGTACAGAATATGTATCTAGCGTGTGTTGAGCTACAGTTATTATGCTTTTTTGAATGCTTGTGATGGATTCATTTGTGATAAACTCCCGCTGTTAATGAATAAAATTTGAGGTATGTGGAGCTTTTATTTATTGAAATGTTTATGCTTTGCTTTACGGTACACTGGTGTATAGTTAAGAATATTTATGGTCTTGTGTTTTCATAATTATGTAAGGTTTTTGGTATGTTGTGTTATTTTTTATGAATTGGGATGAAAAAATAAAAAAATTTGAGGTTTTAAGAAGGATGTTTAATTTTATTTTTTATATGGGTTTGCTCCTGATTTACAGAATTCCCATACAATTTTTAGTTTTAATATGAATAAATATGTAAGGATTTTTGAATTGTTTGATCAGATCTGATTCTATACTGAATAATGGTGTAAATTTTGTGTGTTTTGAAGGTATTAAATCCAAAAATCACAGTGGGAGGAGGTAGTCAGTTTATTATAGTGGTTTCCTGTTATTTATAAAGAGTGTTTTTAACACTTTATGAAAATATTTGCAGTATATTTCACGTGCACTTTTCAGAATAAATATGATTGAATATATAAGTATTTTTGAGTTATTTGTGGAGAGTTTCTTGGGGGGGGGGGTAATCGGTTTATTTGAGTGTCTTTCCAAAAATTGTAAACTGTGATTTTAACATTTTAACGGAAATTTCTCTGTATAAGTATGTGCAGAAACATATTTTAGTATTTTGCATATTTTTAAGGTTATGGTTTATTTATTTTTTAACGTACCCAGAGCTAGTGCTTTGTTTATGTATTTTTGTTTATAATTGCATTTGAAATGTCTACAAATGTTTTAACGTGTTTAGATAAGTGCATTGTAGTTCTGGGCTTATTTTGTTGCTTATGTGTCTACGCATGTTTATGCTTTGTTTGGCATGAAAGACAAGTTGCCAAGGTTAGACGTTGGCGACAAAAAGAAGTCGCCAACTCAACCGACACCTGCTTATGGTATTATTCACAAGCATGTTTACCTTTTTTACTTGTTTTTTATGACAGTGAATTTGAAACTTAAAATAGAGACAGAACTGTTTCGAAAATTACAAATGCTCAGATGAAGAACATCATTTTTAAGATATTGTATTAAATTTATGCAAAAATATTTCCATAGTTTAATATAACCAGATAGTAACACAGTATACATATAAGCCTGTTATATAATCAGATAGAAAGACACTTTTTATATGAGCTTTAAAAAATAAATGCTTGTATACTTGTACATAAATAGTTCAAATTTTTTTTTTTTATGATTAACATTTCAATTAATTTCTCAGCTTCTTTTAAGATCAGGTAATTGTAGAAAGTAAACAAACTATCGACCGAACTCCAAACTTGGCGACAGATCGGCACTGGCGAGGACACCTGCTAACGAAATTTCCACCATTTTTTCTTTCTATTAAATAATGTGAATGTTTGTTCAGAATAAAATGTAAGTGGTCTGCGGTTTACATTTATTTCTCCGGCCGTTGTGATCAATTGTATCCGGCCTCGTTCGATATCATGTTGTTGTTCGTAGAACGACCGGGTAGGCTTACGCTTAGGATTTCATTCAATGTTTGGGAAAAAATATGCTAATTTCCTTAAAGTATTTAATACATTTAGAACATTGAAATAATGAAACAAGTCACTTACCTCATTACAATCGGAAAATTATACACTTTTGGCTCGTCTTACATCTTGCATCGAAATCAAATCCAAATCATGTTGTCTTTCACTTCATCCCAATCGCGCGCGCTTTTATGACTCGCACCCGACTCGATTAACAAGTCGACAATAGTCGCTTCGCTTCGATTCGATTGTGTGCATCTTCGGTCGTAGTAGGATGGGAAATTTCCGGTCCTACGTCACATTTGGGCACGACGTCATAGATTAGCGAGACTCTACCGTAATTTAAAGGTGCAGTCTCGATTTCAGTATGAAAAGAGCTTCTTCATATTCAAAATGTAGATTTACGAGGGTTTCTCCTTCATATACGAAAACGAGATTTTCCCTTAAAAATGAGCGGTAAATTCTCGTAAATTTATTTTTATTTTTTGCAGTGTAGTTTTAATAAAGTATTCCAGTGATTCAAACCTGGATTAGTCTGGAATTGAGACAGAATATTTATCGAATATGAAATATCTGGTCTAGATTTATTTTCTATAAAAGCTAAACAACCTAGTATGTTGCGATATGGTAATTTAGTCATTATTTCAGTTTCTTCATTTGTATTGGGGCATTGAGTTTTTGATAGGATTGTACCTACGGTGATCGGTAATGAAGTTGTAGGGTAATTGTACTTTACGAACATTTTGCACAATTTATGAATGTAATCAATTTGGTGTATTAATAACTTTCCTTCCTTTTCTTCGAATTCTACACCAAGCAATTTCCTCGTTTTACCTAGGTCTTTAATGTCGAATTTACTAGAAAGGCAATTTATTACCTCATTAACGTAAGCATCAGTTCTACCAAATATTATAATGTCATCTACATAAAGTAATAAGACTGCATTTTTACCGAATGTATAAACGCAATTTGCCCACTTTAATTTGCAAAATTTTAACTTTTCTAATGTACTATCAATTCTTTAAACCACGCACGGCCCGACTGGTGGAGGCCGTAAATTGCTTTGTTTAGTTTACAGACATGGTCCGGTTTATCCGGATTTACAAAACCTTGTGGTTGATTCATTAAAATGTCTTCAGTTAATGTAGCATATAAATATGCACATTTTATAGCCAACTGACAGTGTGTCTATTTTTGTTTAGATACTAAGATAGCAAAACACCTTATAATGATTGCAAAGTTTACCACTGGACTAAACACTTCGTCATTATTTACTACCTTAGTTTGACTGAAACCTTTTGCTACTAAACGAGCTTTAAACCTTAAAGTTTCATGGTTCTCGTTTTTCTTTAACGTGTACACCCAACGATTACCAATTATTTTGGCGTTGGGGGGTTTCGGTATTAGAGTCCACACATTACGATTGTTCATCATATTTATTTCGTCTTGCATAGCTGAAAGCCATTTATCAGCTTGGGGAGTTCTTAATGCCTCAACATAAGAATGGGTATTTTTGTTTCATATAGTCATGCGCTAATTTGGTTCAGTTCTTCCCCAGTTTTAACAGTTCCAGAGTAGTTATTTTTACCGCTAAAATTAAAAATACTTTTATCGTACGTTATATTATGGGCTTTACAAAAATTTTCGGCATCGTTGTGGGAGCGTAATCTAACATTGGAATGACCTTCAATTACGTAATAAATGTCTATTCGTGAACCATCCTTTCTAGGAATTGCTCTTTCCTCATCCCCATTATTGGGGGTTTAATTTCGAGATTGGATCCTGGTTTATCCTCGCTTTCGGATATTTGTGATGGTTCAGCAGATTCTGCATCCTCCTCCTTATGTTCTTTATCCGATTCGGAATCAGAGTCTGAAGGGTAATACGATAACGATTTAGTTTTAATTTTAGAGTCCAATACTGTTTTAGTATTAATGGGTTCTGATTGAAATGTTACATTAATAGTTTCTATTATTTTTCGATCAGACGGAATCCAGATTCGATATCCCCGGCTTCCTAAAGCATACCCCACCATTATACCTTTCTTGGCTCTCATGTCAAACTTTCTTCCGAGTTGCCTGGGTACTCCCGAATATACAGGGGTTCGAAATATTCTCAAATGTTTGACCGACGGCTTATTGCCACTAAAGAGTTCTATGGGGGTCTGGTTTTTATTTCCGTGACAAGTTCTATTCCACACATATGTGTGGCAGAGCAAAGCTTCAGCCCAAAAACCATTACTAAGATTACTGGCTTTTAACATTGCTTTAATAGCGTCTAACTCTCTGTAATTATAACGTTCTGCCACTGGATTTTGCTCCGGTGTATGGGCGTTTGTGCGCTCCGATTTAATGCCTTGTTCGTCCAAGAATTTTTCAAATTTTGCAATACAAAACTCTAGCCCGTTATCTGATCTTAAATTTATTATTTTAGCATTTAGAAATATCTCAACACATTTTTGGTGGCTAGTAAAACATTTAAAAACATCTCTTTTTTCTTTTAGAGGATACGTAGTAACTTTACGCGAATAATCATCAATTATTGATAAAAAGTAGCGAAAACCGCCAATTGCTATGTCGGGGAGGGGTCCACAAACGTCCATGCGAATTAATTAGAGAGGTTTACGTGACCTAATTTTCCCTATAGCTTTAAATGACACACTGCGTGTTTTAGCTAGTTTACATGGCTCGCAACTAAACTCCGTGTGTTTCAAGGGTGATATGCCTCTCACACTACCATTGTTACCAGTTTTAACAACATCTTTACTGTTAATGTGGCAGAATCTATTATGACAAAGTTCTAGGTTTTCAGATTTTACTTTAGAAAAATTGCAGTCTGCATTTTTATTAGAAGTTGTTTCTTTGGTATGTGTAACATATTCGGGATTAATGTAATACAAGCCATTGACATTTTTAGCTGTAAATTGCTTTTTACCATACATGGAGTAAACGGTTATGGTATTATTTTTGCCAACAAATGATGCACCTGCTTTATCTGTTAACGATAAAGCTAATAAGTTACGCCGCAATTTAGGAGAATAGTATACATTAACTAAATTTATAATTTCAGATTTGTTTCCATCCAGCGAGGAGGGGCACTCTGGCTTGCTTTTGTGAAGCAGAGTATGATGAAGTTTTCCGCAAAAGTAACACTTATATTTTGATTGACTGGCACGCAATTTATAAAAGTTCAAGCAGTTATAACACATCTTATTTTTCTTGGCAAGTTCAAAACGATCTCCGGTGTTCATATTCAGAAATGCAGAACACTTATAGAGGGCATGCTTTTCATTGGAACCACAAGCCAAACAAGATCTTTGGTATGAATTACGGTTCAACATTAAAGTTTTAGATTTTAAATTTTGTTCAGGTGGAGCTTTTGTCTGAAGGGTACATTTCTGTTTAAACTCCCGAGAATTTGGCATCTCTTTTCGAGAAATGACACAAATACATTCCAAGTAGGCACTTCAGTTGTATTCAGAGACAATTCAAACTGTTTGCGTGTTTCCTTATCAAGTTTCTGAAGTATAACATTTATCAGCAAAACCTTTGAGAGGTTATTTTTTTTGTAACCCAACGTTTTTAGAGCTCGAACTTTATTTAACATTTTATCAAGCAGGTTTCTCAAATCCCGGTAAGTTTCATGCGAAAATTTCTCTAAGTTTAAAATTGCTTGAACATGGGAATCTACTATAGCTCTTTAATGTTCATATCTTAGTTCTAGTGCTTTAAACAGCGATTCAAATGTTTCGTCGGAAGTTCCGATATTTCCGGCCTCTCCCCTAAGAGCGGATTTCAAATAGTATAATTTCTGCGTACTTGTCAATTGATGGTTTTTTAAAATTAAACTTCAAAATTGATTGAAATTATAGAATTCACTATAATTACTAGTGAAAATAGGCAATGGAATATCGGGCAATTTTATTGACGAACACTGAAAGTCACTTTTATCCTCTTTAGAAATAGCACAATTAGAAGCATTAGAAACAGTCTTTCGTTTTAATTCATTTCTAAATCTTTGAGAGGTTATTTTTTTTGTAACCCAACGTTTTTAGAGCTCCAACTTGATTTAACATTTTATCAAGCAGGTTTCTCAAATCCCGGTAAGTTTCATGCGAAAACCGTGCAACTTTCAATATTTTTGCAAGAATTACACTGAGATAAAAACTCGCAACTGATCTGTGCTGAAAAATGAGCAGGGAGTTCGAGCGAAGGGTAGCCCGGTTTTGACAGTTCTGAGCAAAGCGCTCGCCAAGATGGGCTAAAGTGGCCAATATCCAACAATTTTTGATTTACCTCTTTTAGTTTGAGTTATGGGGGGTCAAAGTGCCCCAGACGAGTGACGTAGAATTAATTTAGGACCATTTTTGCAACTTTATTGTCTCGACTGCACTGGCTCAGAGGTGCTTCAGAGAATTTTTTCATTTTATCCTATAATATACCCTGTATATTAACATCTCAAATTGAAAATTCATTCGAAAATTGTCAGAGCCCCAAATAAGGGCCCCCCAAAAATACCCCCAATTTCATTAAAAAATACAGTTTTAAACATGCTTTAAATCTTGGCTCTGATGTGATACTGAAAAAATTTTTGCACAGTGCAGTTCTATATCGTCCTATAAAGTGAATCCAATGTTAAATTTTGTGAAAGCCCCCAGGTACGGGCCTCCCGGTACGGGGCCCCAAACATGGTCCTCAACGCTAATTTACGCAATTTCAAAGCATTGCAACAGCTGAAGCCGACTTCCCACTGGAAAACTATTGACATGGAGGCGCATATCCCCCCTGAAAATTTTTCCTGGCTACTCGCCTGAGATGAAGTATCAACATATTAGTTTGATATTATGAAAAAGCATTTTTTGAAGGTACAACTGTTTCCAAGAAAATTCCCAAAAAGTACCTCCCTATTTGGAACATTCCACTGGCACGCATGGGGGCATTTCGGTGTTACTTTCAGCAGTTTAATCGACTGTACCCAGGAAGCACATAACGGTGTTTAAACATTGCAGTTTGGTTGCAATGGTTGCATATTCGTTAAGTTGCAGATATTCCTATTTCTGACGTAGCCGAAACGTTGCTTTTTCGTTTCAAAGGTTGTGTCTTAGTTACGTTGCAAATATGCCAAACCTGTGACGTGGCAGAAACGTTGCGTTCTGGGATTCATTTTTCCCTGCTCTTTTTGTTGCGAAAATTTCGTTTTTAAACCAATTTGCAACCGTTTCATATTAGTCCGATTTTCCATGTTTAGGACGTTTCGAAAACGTTGCATAATGGTTGCATTTTGGGATATTTAAGAGTAGCATGCGAACTCCATGTTACCTACTGCAAGGTCAAGTCACTATCAAGCTCAGTCGTTTGTTTACGTCTGCCATTACAAAACAGTGTGCTGTTCTACTGCCTCAAATGTGGATTATAAAAGTAAGTAAATGATAATATTATTGTAATGATTGTATTTCTGCTAACGATATGTGTATACTTGAAGAAAGATAAGCGTAATGGATAATATCTATTCATGAAGGCTGTCTTTAAAATAGTTGCCCGTATATTCTTATGCATAATCCATGTCAGAATGCCGTGTTGAGCAAGGCGAAGTATATTTTTCAGCTCGCCGTTGTGTCACGTATTTAGCCTGCATCTAAGAAAGGTAAAACAAGTTTTTAAAATAAACAAGGCTCTCAATCGCTATTTCCTACATCAGCCTTAAAGTTTCTTAGGGAATGTTCGACCATTGCTCTCAAAGTCCGAGCAGTTTGTTCAGTAATATCTGTTGGCCGATAATCATACAGTGTTTTCAAACGCTGTGCAACTTGTTCTATACTATCTGCGGCCAAACGTTTTCTCTTTGTGGGAGGCATTACCAACGATGCCTCTTTCACGTTAAATTATTCATTCAAGAATATTATTACTGCTACGTTGCTTACATGAATTTAATAAACGGAGCAATATAAATCACTTTTAGAGGCGCTTGTCAACAGAATAACGCAAAGCGCATAAAGAAATGTAGTGATCGTCTGCTGTTTTAACATCTGGAAGTATGAGAATGTGTTCCAGAGTTCTTATGCTGATTTTAGTGCACTGGCTTTTTTATATACAATAATAATGCCTGTTACTCGGAAACGTTTTGGAATGGAAGGAATGAAATCCTCTGCAGTTTTAACATCTGTCATTTTGAATCGTTGTTATGAAAACCTTTGAAATAATTAGCAATACCGTTTTATTTAATTGTTTTCGCTTTCATATTGCACGTATCTTGATCTGGTTACTGCTTTGGTGCGATAACATAATGGTATTTTATTATGTGGTTGGGATTTTTAAATTCATTATATGTGGTAAATTTATATATCGTAGAATACATTTTATAATTATTTCTTAATATCCTCAACGATCTGTGTTCCTTTCATATTTAAACAACAAATATAAATAATGCTAAACGCATCGATTATAAAACTTTCTAATACAACGTAGCCTTTTTTGCGATGATCGTCAAACTTGGCAGCATTTCCCGAGGTGCATTTCGCAAGCCCCCCCACCAAAACCGATTTCGATGAAAATGGTTCAGATCGTTTGTACCTCGTTTGTACCCGTTTGTACCAGCAAACTTTTCGTTTGTACCTCATTGGTATCTTCACAATAAGCGTTTCCTTGTGGGGGGGCTGGCGAAATGCCTAGCCCCCCCACCAACGAATTTTCAAAAATGAACGATGCCAATCGTTTGTACCTCGTTTGCACCCGTTTGTACCAACAAAATTTTCGTTTGTACCTCACTGGTAGTTTAACTATAAGCGTATCCTTGTGGGGGGGCTGGAGAAACGGTAGCCCCCCCACCAACGAATTTTCAAAAATGAACGGTGCCAATCGTTTGTACCTCGTTTGTACCCGTTTGTACCAACAAAATTTTCGTTTGTACCTCACTGGTAGTTTAACTATAAGCGTATCCTTGTGGGGGGGCTGGAGAAACGGTAGCCCCCCCACCAACGAATTTTCAAAAATGAACGGTGCCAATCGTTTGTACCTCGTTTGTACCCGTTTGTACCAGCAAAATTTTCGTTTGTACCTCACTAGTAGTTTAACTACAGGCGCATCTTTGTGTGTGTGGGGGAGGCCAAGCATTTCGCCAGCCCCCCCACCAACGAATTTTCAAAAATGAACGGTGGCAATCGTTTGTACCTCGTTTGTACCCGTTTGTACCAGCAAAATTTTCGTTTGTACCTCACTAGTAGTTTAACTACAGGCGCATCTTTGTGTGTGTGGGGGGGCCAAGCATTTCGCCAGCCCCCCCACGAACGAATTTTCAAAAATGAACGGTGCCAATCGTTTGTACCTCGTTTGTACCCGTTTGTACCAGCAAAATTTTCGTTTGTACCTCACTAGTAGTTTAACTACAGGCGCATCTTTGTGTGTGGGGGGGGGCAAGCATTTCGCCAGCCCCCCCACCAACGAATTTTCAAAAATGAACGGTGTCAATCGTTTGTACCTCGTTTGTACCCGTTTGTACCAGCAAAATTTTCGTTTGTACCTTACTAGTAGTTTAACTACAGGCGAATCTTATTGTGTGTGGGGGGGGGGGCAAGCATTTCGCCAGCCCCCCCACCATCGAATTTTCAAAAATGAACGGGGCCAATCGTTTGTACCTCGTTTGTACCCGTTTGTACCAGCAAAATTTTCGTTTGTACCTCACTAGTAGTTTAACTACAGGCGCATCTTTGTGTGTGTGGGGGGGGGCAAGCATTTCGCCAGCCCCCCCACCAACGAATTTTCAAAAATGAACGGTGTCAATCGTTTGTACCTCGTTTGTACCCGTTTGTACCAGCAAAATTTTCGTTTGTACCTTACTAGTAGTTTAACTACAGGCGCATCTTATTGTGTGTGGGGGGGGGGGGGGGCAAGCATTTCGCCAGCCCCCCCACCATCGAATTTTCAAAAATGAACGGGGCCAATCGTTTGTACCTCGTTTGTACCCGTTTGTACCAGCAAAATTTTCGTTTGTACCTCACTAGTAGTTTAACTACAGGCGCATCTTTGTGTGTGTGGGGGGGGCCAAGCATTTCGCCAGCCCCCCCCACCAACGAATTTTCAAAAATGAACGGTGCCAATCGTTTGTACCTCGTTTGTACCCGTTTGTACCAGCAAAATTTTCGTTTGTACCTCACTAGTAGTTTAACTACAGGCGCATCTTTGTGTGTGTGGGGGGGCAAGCATTTCGCCAGCCCCCCCACCAACGAATTTTCAAAAATGAACGGTGCCAATCGTTTGTACCTCGTTTGTACCCGTTTGTACCAGCAAAATTTTCGTTTGTACCTCACTAGTAGTTTAACTACAGGCGCATCTTTGTGTGTGTGTGTGGGGGGGGCAAGCATTTCGCCAGCCCCCCCACCAACGAATTTTCAAAAATGAACGGTGCCAATCGTTTGTACCTCGTTTGTACCCGTTTGTACTAGCAAAATTTTCGTTTGTACCTCACTAGTAGTTTAACTACAGGCGCATCTTTGTGTGTGTGGGGGGGGCCAAGCATTTCGCCAGCCCCCCAACCAACGAATTTTCAAAAATGAACGGTGCCAATCGTTTGTACCCCGTTTGTATATGGCGTTGTCAGATGGCACTACGCACACTGTGTAACTGCGCATCTTCTGCTTCTGCGCATCTCAGGTTGTTTATATTTCCATCGAATCGAAGTAAATGGAGATCGTTGAATTAGCAGAACTTCAAAAAATTAAATACATAAACTTAAGAACGTGGTATACAGTAATTACTAGCTTCAGATGTGCTTTAATTACACCATTGTCTTAGAATACTATTTCGTAATGATTATAGGCAATAGTTTCGAAGCGAAGTGATATTATTCTTTGTTAAATGCCAGTTACACTGCCCGTTAGGCCATTAAACTCCAATAAACTCCTAAATATTATGTATGCCATGTCTGTTATTATTTTGCCCAAAAGTTGTATTTTAAGAAATGTTAACAAATTTAGAAGAATGTAGTTTGTGTTAACGTAATATTTATAAGCGATATATATAGTGTAATCTATATAAATAAAACAATGTGTAAACTGTCCGTTAGTTTGTCTGTCTGTCTGCGTCTCGCGTAGCTCCGAAACGGGTGATCGTAGACCTACCAAATTTTGTACGGAAATTCTCCAAGACGGGTCTCGACACACCTCGAAGCGATTTTTCTCGCTTTTCGAAAACAATTTTCGAAATTCGAATTAGAAAATGTTTTATTTTATGTTTTGTCCGATTTTTAGCGATTTTTCTTGTGTAATACATAATAACGCCGGTAATTGCACTCGCAAGAAAACGATAGTTACATCATCGTATAGAGGAGAAAATTTTCTTTTAAAAACTGTTCGTTCGGACTGTGTAACATAATTTGTAGATTTTTGGGAATTTTTCAAATAAAATTAAATTTGACGCTGACTTTAGTAATATTTCGGCAAAAGACGGAGCACACAATTCGCCCACTTTTAAAAGAAGAACGGCGGAAAAATATAAATTAGGAGAATTTTTATGAATTTTTAAGTAAAGAAGGATTTTCATTTCAGGAGCACCTGCTTATAAATTTCGGTTGTCATGGATACCGTAACAATGATTAAAATTGCCAGTTGAAAAAAATAAATAAAAACGGGTCCCGCGAGCAGACGATTTCTTTGCTTGGCTCGATTTCCTTTTATAAATACTGGATTTATTTGTGAGAAGAAAAATTAAACTGCATAATCTAGAAAAACAATTTTAAAGCCTTTATAAATAGCCAGTCTTATCTCTTATCTCTTTTCTTTTTGTAAAGGGTTGCAAGAGCGGGTGACGTATTTTTAAATTAAAAAAAAAAATGTCCATTTCATGTAGTGTCTGAGGTATTTAACGCTAAAACGTGAACCTAAAAGACAGCATGTCTGAGAAAATAAGACATTTTGAAAGTGAGAAGTTCACTGCAAACGGTTCATTTTCACTTTTTTGATACCGAATGACGCTGACATAGTTTTTTTTTTGTGTGTGTGTGTCATTATATTGCAATGATCTCAGGTTATTACATATATGACGCAAATTTTAAGCCAAGAGTGAAATAATTTTGCTTTTTCTAGATTCCACATCACTGGAATTAATTCGAATTACACATGTGAGGAAATTTTTCGTTTCCTACCGTGCGAAGAACGGGCACGCAGCTAGTGATATATATATATATATATATATATATATGAGACGTCAGATATTTCAAGTAAAGTTTCAGAGTTAAGGCAGGTAATATGGTTTATTGAACATTACATTTAAATTACAATTTAGAATGAGAAGAAGGGAGGGGAGACGGGTACAAGAATCAGCGTTGACTCATTAAGCAGTTCCAGTGGGAGAAGTCTGACGATTTTCGATGTGCGGGAGTATTTACGCTTACCACACCACGTGGTTTTCGAAGACATAACTCCGCCTCTCTCTTACCTCTGATCGAACCACACACATTTACCAACATGACCCGCATCCGGGGCTACAAGGGCGTGGGGACACGTGTACATCTAAAGAACTCAGAATCGACGGCCTGATGTCTGGCAAATAACAAAATAAATAAAACATAGCTCCAGAGCGCGCGTGGCAAGTATGACAGGAATGCAAAACTTACAGTGAAAGTACCCGCTTGAACAATACCCAAACTAGTAAAACCCAAATTACCTTTTTATACATTACATATATTTATATATAGTAATGATATATATATATATATATATACAACTGTTTAAGAATACGAGTATGTAACACCACAAAGAAACAAGCACTGCCTGCAAACGGTTTAATAACAAAATAAAAGAATAACAAATGGACACTCCGTGGATTCTAACCCAACCTTAAGACGGAGCAAGCAACGGTTTAACCCGGGGATGGAACACCACAAAGAAACGGATCCTGGCTGCAATATATCCCAAACAATAGACTGAACCTGCAGTTTAAAAACACGGATACAGAATAATAATTCGAATCCTACCAGCAGACGAAATCAACGCTTAAGAATACTGTGATAGAAAAACACACAAAAAATTACACTACCTGCATTCGAACCCAACTGATAGAGGAAAACATCAGTTAAAGAACACAGTTAAAGTATAGTACTAGACTATGGACATTCCCGCCATTCAAACCCAAACTCCAGACGGAACAATGGTATAAGAAAACAGTTAAAGAATAATACTACAACATGGAGACTTCCTGGATTCTAAATAATTATCATGAATTACCGATGATTCTTACTGGAGATTTTAATGTTAATTTTCGCCCTCAAGAATCTCAGCCGTTAGTTGATTTTTTCAAAGAAAAATTTGATCTAACTATGAATACTTCTCGACTTCAATCAACAACGCGTCGCGTTTCGGTACAACGATAGATGCTGTATTTTCAAGAAAATTAGCAAATTTAGAGAGTAAAATTTATGTTTCACATTATAGTTACCACAAACCTCTAATTTCATACATAAAAAATTATGATGACATTCAAGTACCTATTTCCAATGAATAATATGAATATAACATTTATATAATCTTTGTAAAGTACATGAATAATAAATATAATTAAATTTTAATATGATATTTATTTTAAGTATAATCATTTGAGTGATCTGTGTCGTAAACGTCAAAGAAGTTTTACCTCAACCGCGCGTAAAGATTACACGCATACATTTTTTTTTTTTCTTGGCTTGAAATGCGATATGGTGAGGATGACCGAAACCGGTTGACAACCGTGACGTCACTTAACCGAAGAATGGCCGCAACCAATAGCACCGGTGCATAACCTAGCATAACCGACCGGTGAATTCTCGAGCGGGCCCAATGATTTTGTATGTAACCTAAGGCAGTGTTGTAGTCCTAAGAAAAAAAGTGGGGGGACGCTCATTTTTCACGAAATTTAACCTACACTTATCGGATTCATTAATTGTAATTATTCCTTAAACAACCAATAAAACTAATTTAACCATCATTTGTTTATTAATTAATTAAATTGAACTCATTGCTAAATTATTGATTACTTGTTAATAATCTAAAATAAGTCTTATGGATCAACCGTGTAAGCTACTTAATTTGTTGTTGCAAACATGTAATCGGATTTGTGTGCTTGGCTCGAAGCCCTCTTAAAATCCTCGTCAAAAGAACAGCACAAGGGGGTGTGGTGCCCTCCGTTGGGGTTTTTGTAAGGGGTCCTAACCCGTATTCACGCTAAGTTTCGGAGAAAACCACGAACTGTTACGGACGCGCCATCGGAGCTACCTAATTTTTTCCATTTACATTTGTCAACAATCCAATGTTGTTGTTGTTATTGTAAACACGTATAGCGGATTTGTGTGCTTGGCTCGAAGCCCGGTTATAAATCCTCGTCAGAAAGACAACACAAAAGGGGTGCCCTCTGTGGAGGTCTTTCTAAGGGGTCCTAACCTGTATCTAGGCAAAGTTTCGGAGAGAACCACGGAAAACTCCGAACGGTTAGATCGACAGACGCGCAATGGGACCCGAACCCGGGACCTTCATACTTAGCCCGTCTACCATTTCTAGTTTTATAGCCACTGTGCCATGGTGAGGCAACAATCCAATGTCCTAACTCGTATTTCGGCAAAGTTTCGGAGAGAACCAAGGAAAACTCCGAACGGTTAGATCGACGGACGCGCAATGGGGCCCGAACCCCATAGTTTTATAACCACCGTGCCATGGTGAGGCAACAATCCAATGTCAAAGTGACAGATTTTCTTTTGGATTGGTACGTGACTATTCGCTAGCCCGATTTTTGTCACTTTTTCGGAAAGACATTTTTTTTACCAAGAGTGCGTTCGGAAAGATTATAATCTGTTCTATTCTCATGGATATGTTTTCACTACTGAAGTGTTTAAGAAACCCTTTCAATCCCATTTGTAAAGTCGATACAAACACTCAAAAGTTTCCTTTTCATTTTTATACCGATGTACTTGCTCTCGCGCGAACAAAAAAAAAGTTAATTTCTTCACAGAATTAAAAAAAAACCTTGTAAATGAGCGTCCCCCCTGAGAATAAAAAGTGGGGGGACGTTTGGGCTGAAGTGAAAGAGTAGAGGGACGGCGTCCCCCTTCGACTACACCACTGACCTAAGGCGACCATACGTCCTCGAAATTCGAGGACAGTCCCCAAAAATAGATAGTATATTAAGTTTGACCCCAAATGTCCTCAAATTTAGAGATGTGTACTTAATCTTCTTCAAAGTTACCGTTAATACTTTCTGGGGGGGGGGGGAAACTGAAGAAATAGAAAAAGAAAACAACAAAAACCGCCTTCTTCTTACAGAAACAACTAAACTCATCTCTGAAAAGGTTTGTTCTCAAGCGCGATAGAATATGAATTAGGCTATAAATATGACTTTCCGTATTTCTTTAACGTATTACGTATTTCAAAAAATCAATTAATATTCGCAAATCTAAACTAGGAAATTTATCTCTTACTCGAATACTTTAGTGTCCCCAAGTTTTGTTTAGATTCGAGGACAATGGTTGATTTGTCCCCAAATTACCGTTTAGAAATATGGTCACCTTAATGTAACCCCCCCTCCCGTCCGTTGAAGGAAGTTCGCGTACGCTACAGCTGCTAGAAATGAGTTCGGGCTCATTTTTTGAAGCCCGAGCCCGCGCAATATTATTTAAGTTGGAGCCCGAGCCCGAAATTTCAGTTAAGATTTTTAAAAAATTCAATTACTTCATTGATAGAATACAATAAATTTTGCCGTTTGTGCAAATTAAAGACAAATATAGTTGCAAACTCCGAATGCACTTTCTAATTTTTTGTATCCGTCCTTTATCAAAAAATGTCGGATCTCATGACTAATTAAGGAATATAAACCGCCGTTCTAAAATACCCAAAGAGCTTCATGCACCTTCTAGGCGCCCGTGCCGCTATTTTTATTTGTTTATTTATTTTTCTTTTATAAGTACTATTATTTTCCTCATGAATCACTTTTCAAAATCTATTTCAAGCAGTATGTTCAATAAAGGAGAAATTTTTCATGAGCCCGAGCCCGCCCGAGCCCGAACACAATTGTGAATTACAGAGCCCGAGCCCGGTTCGGGCCCGGGCTCGGGCTCGGGCTTTCGGGCTCGGGCTGAGCCCGTCTCATCTCTAACTGCTGCACGTTAATACCTCTTTCTATCAGGAATTTTTTTTTTGTGCCTCTTTTGTGTTTTGAGCTAACAGATGCTTCCAGTTTATATGTTGAGGGGAAGGGTGTAATTATTAATCTTTGTCGCAAATTAAAGAAATTGCTATAAATGAGAGAATTTATAAATAATTATTATTATCTAGTGAAAACAAACATTAGTTTGTTCAGGCTCGGGGGGGAACAAAAGAAAAAGAAAAAAAAATCGTTTAACATAGTTAACTGCACCCGATTGAACCGTACGTTGGCTTATATGAATCTGCATTATCACATTCACTTTTCTTCTATTATAGCTATTAATATAGCTATTATAACTAGTCAGGTACAAACGAAAATTTTGCTGGTACAAACGGGTACAAACGAGGTACAAACGATTGGCACCGTTCATTTTTGAAAATTCGTTGGTGGGGGGGCTGGCGAAATGCTTGCCCCCCCCCACACACAAAAAGATGCGCCTGTAGTTAAACTACTAGTGAGGTACAAACGAAAATTTTGCTGGTACAAACGGGTACAAACGAGGTACAAACGATTGGCACCGTTCATTTTTGAAAATTCGATGGTGGGGGGGCTGGCGAAATGCTTGCCCCCCCCCCCACACACACAATAAGATGCGCCTGTAGTTAAACTACTAGTGAGGTACAAACGAAAATTTTGCTGGTACAAACGGGTACAAACGAGGTACAAACGATTGGCACCGTTCATTTTTGAAAATTCGTTGGTGGGGGGGCTGGCGAAATGCTTGCCCCCCCCCCACAGACACAAAGATGCGCCTGTAGTTAAACTACTAGTGAGGTACAAACGAAAATTTTGCTGGTACAAACGGGTACAAACGAGGTACAAATGATTGGCACCGTTCATTTTTGAAAATTCGTTGGTGGGGGGGCTGGCGAAATGCTTGCCCCCCCCCACACACACAAAGATACGCCTGTAGTTAAACTACTAGTGAGGTACAAACGAAAATTTTGCTGGTACAAACGGGTACAAACGAGGTACAAACGATTGGCACCGTTCATTTTTGAAAATTCGTTGGTGGGGGGGCTACCGTTTCTCCAGCCCCCCCACAAGGATACGCTTATAGTTAAACTACCAGTGAGGTACAAACGAAAATTTTGTTGGTACAAACGGGTACAAACGAGGTACAAACGATTGGCATCGTTCATTTTTGAAAATTCGTTGGTGGGGGGGCTAGGCATTTCGCCGGCCCCCCCACAAGGAAACGCTTATTGTGAAGATACCAATGAGGTACAAACGAAAAGTTTGCTGGTACAAACGGGTACAAACGAGGTACAAACGATCTGAACCATTTTCATCGAAATCGGTTTTGGTGGGGGGGCTGGCGAAATGCACCTCATTTCCCGAGTAACCTTAAGAAAGCCGTTTATTACTATTAATTTAATTTTCTGATACCTCGTAAATAGGTTACAGGATATTTCCAATTTTATAATGAAGAGTAAGCTGTCATAGACGTCCATTGTTTCCAGCCAGCTACAAACTTAATGTACTCTTAAATTTTATTATATAAGATCACTCACATAATATTTCATGTTGAAAATCATACTTAATGCTTATTTTCCCCATTAACAATAGTGTTCAGTAAAGTTTTATTTTTCTCATTTCAATCAATGTCGTAATTAATTTCGCTATTATTGATGAAAATAAAGCAATAATTCAACAGCTTAGAAACTATTTTGTAAAATCTTATTAATCTAAATTGATACCCGAGTTCGAACACAGTATTATGTTGTTGAGGAGTAGTATAATATTGAGTATGAATTAACCTTTAAATTTAAAGAACTAAAGTAAAAATTTTGTTATTTATACAGTTCGTGGTGTTTCAGAAAAGTTTGTTATCCTTGATATTTGGACATGGGATATAAAAGATAAAAGATTGGGATAGGGGTCTGGACCCTTTAGTTTACGCGCAAACGCTAATTACAGACAATTACTCACATTTTGAACACATCGCTCAAAACAGCATACGGTAAAAAATTTTAATACTGTATAACATTTGAATACTTTATATTAAATTTTACAAGATTATATTAATTTTGCAAATTTTATAATTTAGTCTTAACACACACCACTTAATCTTTTAAGAATTTAAAAATTTTTAGTGCTATTGAACATTTTTACTAAATAATTATTGTAAAGATTACTGAAAATCAAATTTTATAGGAAGAATGAACTCCCCCTCCCATTAGCAGAAGCCCTTCCCTGAGAAAGCTATAGCTACGCCAATGTGTGTGGACTGGAGTATTTATTGGCTTAACCAGGCTCTCATATGAGAGCTATGTTTCACAGGTGCTGCTACGTTCCTGCTACTGTTTTCAATTCAAAGTATGTTAGCTTTTCAGTTCTGCATTTCAGAAAACTGCGTGGCTATTCTGCTGTTAAAGCATGGAAACTGAAGAACTTCCGTTTACTAATTCTCTTAAGATAACCGTAAATACATGTCTTTCCAGATCTGGCAATTTATGTGGCTATGGAATACGGAATTTACCCAATACGAATAATCCAGCTGTGGAATTAAGATGGTGTGTTGTGTATAACAAAGCAAACCTGCACGAGGGGTATCTGCCTAAGATGAGGGTTCTAACGCTTATTTACATTACCGACCATTATAAAACTGACCAAAACTCCTGTCCAATTAGATCGACAGCCGTGCGATGGGGCCCGAACCCAGAACTTTCACACTTTCACCATCTACCATTTTGAGTGCCTTATCCACTCAGCCATGGTGGGGCGTGGAATTAAGAAGTTTAGATTATAGTTTGAAACATGTGCAGGACCTTCTACCCCAATGTGTTGAAAAAAAATTTCTTCTTGTTATATGCAGGAGTGATATGAAGTAGTCTAGGAAGATGTATTGGCATAACGAAGGTTATTTGTGCCCATTGTAGTCCTTCAGTTTACCGCCCTATTCTTTCTAAGTCTAGGAGTCCCGCCCCCTCCCATTTCTGTCCTATAATTTGTTCCCCTATTGTTTTTAAGTTTAGATGTTCTGCCAGCCCCATCTTTGTTTTTAGTTTGCTGCTTGAGATAGTCTGCCCCTTTGCTTCACTCTTGCTACGTCACTGGGATGATGATGGCTAACCCCATAATTGAGTTTATTGTGATGAAAACATGTTAAATTGCTTTCGGAATTAAAGAACAAAGATCGTTTAACTAGGAGCCAGAAACATGAAAATTTGCATAACTATAAGAATAAATGTAAATTGTATTGAAAATAAATATTAGGAAAGGGTTGTGTAAAAGCAACCCCTCCCCCCATCTCCGAAAAAACTTATCTATATTTCTAATTATTGCTTTCGTATTTCTTTCAGGTTTTATGGCTAAAAGTTGAAAATTTGGAGATACTGATGAAAAGTTATTAACGACGGCATGGAATGCATTCTAAATTCTGACCTTGTACCACTGAAATGTGAAACAAACAGAAAAAACATTGCTTTAATGTATGTTCCAATAAAAATATTTCAAGGTTTCTTTTTGTATGGAAGTTACTTATTACAGAAAAAAATATAGTAAGGAGTTAATGACATTAGCAGTTGATTGCAATCACTAATATTATTATTGATATTTTCTTTTCATTTTTTTGGATAACTGATTTTTATAATTTAGAATAGCATTACTTGTTTTAAGATTCAGATGACTTCAGATGATCATAACATAGTGTGATAAGTGAACATGAAGTGATAGATGGCAAAGCATGCTGATTGCAAAGAGAAATTGTACAAAAGTTGGGATATATACCGGTAATACCTTTACCAGGCTTCAAGGTGTCTGAAACAATATAGCATGTATGGGATCATTTAATAAGTCGCGGGCTAAACTTTAGGATGTTATCGAAGTCGCGGGCAGTATAATTGGGATTTATATGGGATTTTGATTGGTTTATATGGGTTTTGATATGTTATAAGGCCGGATGAAAAGCCGTGGCGGGCCACATCCAGCCCGCGGCCGGAGGTTGTACATATGTGCGATATGGAGTAAATATTTTATAAATTCCTGTGCATTTGTATAAACACGTGTTGAAATAATGCAGCCTCTGTCGAAAAGATGTTAATACAGACTAAGGAGACCTGAATACTAGAGATTCTAATTGACACAAATATATCTGTAAAAAAGTATCTATATTCAATTGTTAATTCTAATTCTTTTTTAGATATTTCTATGATTAACCCATTTGTGCCTGGATATTTTTGCGACTTTCTTCGATTTTTACTGATAACAGAAATAATAGATATATTTCTGATGTCAACTTCTTTAACAAGGGGTGATTTCTTTTAAAATCATTATGCATAAAAATCGTAATATGAACATGCTACTTGGTCATGCTACAATATTTTTTTTGAGTTGAGGCTCAATACTGATGAATAAAGGCTAGGAAAAATAAATAACGTTTTCGACTGAAAGCGAAAATGCCGTCCCAAAAAAGGGACACTAGGCATAAATGGGTTAAGTTTTATAATTGTAAATTCAAACCATTCTAAAAAGATCTTCTCAACATTTAACTCACATTAACAAGTCAGACTTTTCAGTCTAAAAATCATTGCGAATATACTTTATAAGTATACCTCTTTTCAGCGTATTAGATAGGTTGCAATAACAAAAAGAAATCGGTCATGCTTTCATATTTGTAATTATTTTACTAAATTTTAGGTATTATGCATAAACAGTTTTATTGTGAAATTTCTAACAAATCATGAACGATTTTTTAAAAACTTAAGTCGTCTAATAAATTAGAATTTTCAGAAATAACTTTTCTTAATCAAAATTTTCTTTTTAAAAAAAAATCCCTCCCCCACTCTCCACTAACCGAAATTGTTTATTACTTTAAAATCTAAATATTCCAAATATGGGGGGCAGGGTATTTATATCAATATTAATGTATATATAGTACTTAGTTTATACTATATATTTATATAAGTACCCCCACTACCATATTTCTAATATTGGAATATGTTTTTTAGATTTTAATTAACTATTTTTGTTGGGGGGGGGGTACTTTTTCAAATAAAAAAAATAATAATTATTAATGTTTTGATTAAGAAGAAATGTTTCTGAAAATTCTAATTTGTTATGGCGACTTAAGTTTATGAAAAAACGTTCATAATGCGTTAGAAAATTTCAAAATAAAACTTTTTATGCATACTATCTAAAACGTGGTAAAATAGTTGTAAATCTGAAAGCATCATCGATTTCTTTTCGTTATTGCAACCTATCTAAAGCGCTGAAAAATGGTGGCGAATTGTCGTTGTTTCAACGCATTTAAATCGTTGAAAAATGGTCGATAAATAGGCGTACTATGATTTCTGCATCGGTTTAAAAATGGTGGGAAATGGCTGTTATATAGGTACACTATCGTTTCTGCAACGGTTCTAAAACACCACTTAGTACGTCCGTTTTACGATTTTAAAACGTTTGAAAATGGTGGCAAAATAGGTACATTATCGTCTTTTTTTCGTTTCGGCAAACGTTTATAAAACGTGGGAAAGAATGGGTGTTAAATCGGTGGAAAGCGATGAGACATTTGCGAATCTATTGCGTTACAGCATGACTCTTTTGCAAAGGAAGGCGATTCCGTGTTAGCAACGTTTTAAAAACGGAAGCGTGCTACTTGGGTAGCACTATTGAAAATTAACCTATTCTGCATATATCACAAATATATCTTCTATATATCACGAATAGTTCTTTTACAGGAGCACTCATAAGAATTAGATTACGCTGAATCCTACGCGGCAACTACTGAACCGATTCGAAATTTTTTTTCACCGATAGAAAACTTCACTATTCCTGAGTATTATAAGCTACCTTTCAGCACGCAGCATAACTAGTTCTTTTACAGGGACACTCAAAAGATTTCTAGCAAATGACGCTATATGGACATCTCTGTAACTACTGAAGCGATTCTAAAAATCTTTTCAGTGAAAGCTACACTTTTCCTGAGTAACATAGGCTAAAATTCATGCATGTAGCATAATTTACAGGAAAACTCAAAATAATTCGTAAACATTGTAGTAACTGTCTCCATTCGCCAATCAAATTTATTCAAATTTTATTAAACTCCATTCAAATTTTTGAACAGTGCAGTCATATATCTTCATGTAAAGTGAATCTAATGTTAAAAATTTTTGAAGGCCCCCAGGGCCCCCCGGTACGGGGCCCCAAACATGATCCTTAATGCTAATTTACGCAATTTTAAAACATTGGCACAGCTGGCTCTGACTTCGCACATGAGAACTATTGGCATGGAGATGTAATTTCAACATAGTAGTTTCATATTATGAAAAGATATAATTTTTGATTACTGTGTTAAATTTTTCTTGAAAACGGTGATGATAATAGTGACGGTGTACCCATGCTTCGAAATTGCGTAAATTAGCGCTAAGGACCATGTTTGGGCCCCCGTACCGAGGGGCCCTGGGGGCTTTCAAAAATTTTTAACATTGGATTCACTTTATATGAAGATATATAACTGCACTGTTCAAAAATTTGAAAGGAGTTTAATAAAATTTGAATAAATTTGAGTGGCGAATGGAGATAGTTACTATAATTTTTACGAATTTGCCGACCGGATTATATGGTGGGTAAAGCACCGTACTACGGTTTCGAGTTCAACTCCCGGCGGTTGGGGTTCGATCCCGACTGGGCGTGGTTGTCAGTTGTCCGTCCCTTCATAGGGGGCACCGTTGGTCCACCTACTAGGTGCCGCTATAATAAAGTGCCCAACAATTCCGACCCGTTGCGGCAAAAGCCTTCCAAGGCAGCGGCCGGCCATTGTGGAAAAAAATGTTTACGAATTATTTTGAGTGTTCCTGTAAATTATGCTACATGCATGAATTTTAGCCTATGTTACTCAGGAATAGTGCAGCTTTCACTGGATAGATATTTAGAATCACTGTTCAAAAATTTGAATGGAGTTTAATAAAATTTGAATAAATTGGAGTGGCGAATGGAGACAGTTATGACAATGATTACGAAGTATTTTGAGTGTTCCTGTAAATTATGCTGCATGCATTAATTTTATCCTTTGTTACTCAGGAATAGAGTAGCTTTCAGTGAAAAGATCTTTAGAATCGGTTCAGTAGCTACAGTGATGTTCATATAGCGTCATGTGCTAGAATTCTTTTGAGTGTCCTTGTAAAAGAACTAGTTACGCTGCATGCTGAAAGGTAGCCTATAATACTCAGGAATAATGTAGCTTTCTATCAGTGAAAAAATTTTTCGAATTGGTTCAGTTGTTATAGAGGTCCCCATACAGCGTAATGTAATTCTTATGAGTGCCCCTGTAAAAGAACTATTAGTGATATATGGAGGATATATTTGAGATATATGAAGAATAAGTTAATTTTCAATATTGCCATTGTCGATTAAACTTCTAAAAGTAACGCCGAAATGCCCCCATGCGTGCCAGTGGAATGTCCCAAATAGGGAGGTACTTTTTGGGGATTTTTCTTGGAAACAGTTGTACCTTCAAAAAATGCTTTTTCATAATATGAAACTACTATATTAATACTACATCTCCATGTCAATAGTTATCCTGTGGGAAGTCGGCTACAGCTGTACCAATGCTTCGAAATTGCATAAATTAGCGTTAAGGACCATGTTTGTGGCCCCGAACCGGGGGGGGGGGGGCTTGGGGACCTTTAAAAATTTTAAACATTGGATTCACTTTATATAAAGATATATGACTTCACTGTGCAAATTTTTTTTCTCTATCACGTCAGAGTCAAGATTTAAAGCAGTTTTAACCCATTCGTGCCTGGATATTTTTGCGACTTTCTTCGATTTTTGCTAACACCAGCAGTAATTGATAAATTTCTGATGTCAACTTTTTGAAAAAGGGATGATTTCATTTAAAATCATTATGTATAAAAATTGAAATGTCAACATCCTACTTGGCCATATTAAAATATTTTGTGGAATTGAGGTTCAATACTCGCGAATAAAGGCTAGGAAAAATAAATAACGTTTTCGAATGATAGCGAAAATGCCGTCCCAAAAAAGGGACGCTAGGCATAAATGGGTTTAAACTGTACTTTTTATGAAACTGGGGGTATTTTGGGGGGCCCTTATTCGTGCTCTGACAATTCTCGAATGAATTTTTAATTTGAGATGTTAATATACAAGGTATATTATTGGATAAAATGAAAGAATTCTCAGAAGTACCTCTGAGCCAGTCGCAGTCGAGACAATAAAGTGGCAAAAATGGCCCTAAATTAATTCTACGTCACTCTTCTGGGGTACTTTGACCCCCCATAACTCCAAAACTAAAAGAGGTAAATCAAAAATATTTCAGATTTGTTCTTTCCTTGGGTAAGGCAACACAAGAAAAAAATTCAAGAAATTCTGAGATGGTAATGGGAACGCCCTACCCGATTTGCCTCTGCAATGCCTCCTATATAGAACAAATCGTTCAGCTGTCAATTTAAGCAATCATCAAGGACGTGGGCAGAACAGTACCTCAAGTAGACTGAAAATTTTAATTATACGAGAAGAACAGTGATTAGAATAACTTCTTATCAGTTTTGTGCTATATCATACAAAACTAATCGGTTGGTGCTGTTTTCCTGAGTTTGTTGAAAGTTTCAAAGGTAAGTCTACTTAGAGTATCTAGTCATCAAAATTTACATTTACATTTTAGTGTTTCTGAATTATCTTCAGATTTAGTTTAAAAGAAGTGAATGTATCAGTTTTCTTGCTTAGTTCGTTAAACAAAGTAAAGTAATAAGAATCATTTTTGTCTTCACGATAAAGAAAAACAAATGTTTATCTTTAATGAAACTTTTTGAAGTAAATCTTTTTTATGCGCAACTAGGGAGTAACTCAGATTTTTTTTTCTGACGGAAGTAACGCTCAGTAAAGGAAGTGACGTACATGCCATATACTCCACGCTGACTCTGAAAAAGAAGAACCACAGAAAAACTTACCTTTTCGATCACTCTGCTGCTTTCGCCGAATTCATCCTGTAAAAGTACGCAGAACCTGTTAGGGAAAGAAACGCCGAGAAAAACATTCAAGTGCCGTATGTTTGAGACATCAATCTTTATTTTATATATCAATAAGCGTGTGAAGGTACATCCAACACAATATTTTACATGTAATCCCAACCTCAGAGGAGGTTCTCGATAATCCTTATTTTTAGATGAACACTATACATGGTTTTGGAAAAGCACAAAGAAACGGACCCTGGCTGCAATCAATCACAAACAATAGACAGAACCTGCTGTTTAGAAACACGGATACAGAATAATAATTCGAAACCTACCAGCAGACGAAATCAACGCTTAAGTACACTGTGATAGAAAAACACAAAAAATTTACACTACCTGCATTCGAACTCAACAAACAGAGGAAAACATCAGTTAAAGAACACAGTTAAAGTATAATACTAGACGATGGACATTCCCCCCATTCAAACCCAACCTCCAGACGGAAAAATGGTATATGAAAACAGTTAAAGAATAATACTACAACATGGACACTTCCTCGAAGCTAAGTAATTATCATGAATTGCCAATGATTCTTACTGGAGATTTTAATGTTAATTTTCGTTCTCAAGAATCTCAGCCGTTAATTGATTTTTTAAAAGAAAAATTTAATCTAACTATGAATACTTCTCGACTGCAATCAACAATAGTTGTTGTTTTTCGTTTTTTCAACACGTTTCAATACAACAATAGATGCTGTATTTGAAAGAAAATTAGCAAATTTAGAGAGTAAAATTTATGTTTCACATTATAGTTACCACAAACCTATGATTTCATACATAAAAAAATTACCATGACATTCAAGTGCCTATTTCCAATGAATAATACGAATATAACATTTATATAATCTTTGTAAAGTACATGAATAATAAATATAATTAAATTATAATGTGATATTTATTTTAAGTTAAAGATTAATCATTTCCATGATTCCATGATATGTGTCGTAAACGTTAAGAGTTTTATATCAATCGCGCGTAAAGATTACACGCACACACCTTTTTATTTTAAATTATTATTATAAACAATTTATCTGATTCACTTAACGTATTAATAGCCATTGATAATTTCACAAGTGCTACATTTTATTTCATGCTTTTTATGATAATCTGAGATAAGCATTTACATCTGTGTTGCATTAAGGTTATTTATGTGCCCCTTCTAAAGTTCATTCTTAAGAACTCATTACACGACTTCCTAGTATAAAAACAGAGCATTACTTTCCCATGGTTTCAATATTTTTCCTAATTAATTCTGACTAAGATTGGTATTACATGTGAATATTTCCAAAATAAGTTTGCTTAACTAAGATTTTTCCCTTCTTTTATAAATTGGCAGACTTGGATATTATTAAGTAAACTATATAGCTTGTTATAATAAAATGTTTAAAAAGTTACATATTTACTCTATTTAATAACGAACACAGAAAAGATTCTGGCCGTTTTATGAATTAAAAAAAACTGTCAATGAATTTCTTGAATTTAAATTTGTAGGAATAGGAAAATCGCTAAAATGAAAGTGTAGATTTCATGAATAGGTAAACTAATTAGACTTACCTATGAAGCTTAGAGCAAACCGTTTGGTTGGTTTATCAACAACAACAGCAAGTATATAGAAAATCAATAAAATAATTCTGTTGCTTAAATCATGACCATGAATACATTACTTAAGTTAACACAGAGTGTTTGTTATTTCATCCAAATAATTTAGTTGTTTTCAACTAAAAAATCCATTTAAACAAATACTTTAATTTAATTAACCAAAAATTTGTTTATTTGAACCAAATTGTTTGGTTAAATTAAGGTATCCGACTACGTTGGGAGACGATTTTCTTAAAATAACTAATATGTAACATTCTGAACATTTTTTTGGGTGTGTTTCAAAGAAAAAACTTAATGATAACAATTTAAATCATATTATATTTATATTGTTTTAAAATTGAAAAATTTAATGAACATTTCATCGTTGGGAAAAACGGGCTATGAAAATTGATTTTCAAAATAATCATAAGCATTTTTTCATGTGTACTCATCTAACTGTTGGTCATGTAACAGACCGCAGGTTAAGTTGTATTTACAAAACTTCCGGATGTATGATTAGTTTAGTGTAGTGAATATGCATTTTTCTCAAAATTCTTTCTATTTTCTAAAATAAAAAAGCTGTAAAACGTAATAAAATAGATCCACATCAAAACCTGAGGTTAATTACACTCACATAGGTCCAAGAAAGATGCATGCTAAGTTAAATCATTTATAGTTCATTAGTTTTTGAGAAATCATGTTTTTCGTGCTGTTAACTGCGAAAAATATTTCGTTTTCTAATAAAAATATTTAAAATTAAGACAACCGTCTCTTACTATTTAAATGACCATAAATAGATTTCTAGAAGCACATATAGAATTAAAATAAAGGCCATTTTATAATATCTATGTATGGTATTTTACTTTGAGGCAGTAAAACAAAAATGTGAACTTTTGCCAAAATTGGGTTTTTCAACGTAGTCGGATACCTTAACAAACATTTTTTTAAATAACCTAATAACTTTAACAACTTCATTTTGTTAATTTAACAAATATTTTGTTGGCGCTATTTCAACCGCAAGATTTTGTTAATTTAACAAAATTTTTCTTGATTTGGCAAAACATTCTTTTCAGTGTAGTGTTTTAACCTTTTATCTCAATTTAATTATTTCTACTGTTAGGTATATACAGATGTTTTTTTTTTTCCCTACCGTCAGTCTTTTTCGGAAATTAGAGTGATTTGTGACTTTGCACCTGTTATTTATTTTTTTAAGTAGCTTCACTTATTCCAAGATAAAAGAAATAAGCATGAACAGAATTCATAGCATGGCGCTGAAATACCTCTCCTGTATGACTGATTTCACAATATTCTGCACCTGACAGTGAGTTTGTAAAGGGGTATGCATGGTTTGCTGTTAGTATAGCAATTAGAGGAATCTAATACTCGATGGAATTGAATGACCTGGATTTGAAACAGCTTGAGGTAGAAGATGAGAGCTATCACAGAAGTACAACCAATGTATCTTGAGTAGTAATGCAAATACAGCCCATAATATCTTAGACAGTAGTTCATGAATTATTAATATGATGTTAGGCAGAATTTATTAAATCATTGTGAAACACGTATTTATCAAACTGACATGTGCGAGTCATCTGGATAGAATCAAAATAAACATTATATGCCAGATTTAGAACTTGTCATGGAAAATCACATTTCATATTTTCTTTTTAGTTAATTGATGATTATACACGGAGTATCTGCATGTACTTTCCGAAATCAATATCTTAAGTATAGAGAAAAATGGGTAGCTTGGAAATATTTTTTTTATCTTCTGTTCTTACTTATAGAGGGAATGGTACGCTTGGATCTCAACAAATTTGTTGAAAAATGAGCACATGTACTACATAATATTTTTGAATTCGAAACTCTTCTTCTGTTGGCCAAATTTTATGAAACAGTATTTAAAATTACATTTTTTTATGCCTATACGTTTGGCCTTACGAGAAATAAATGAACAAAATGTTTTTGAGAAACATTATTTATATACATCTGTGGGGTCACAGTTTTCCAAGGAAGGACAGAATGAGCATAAATACTCTGCAATTGGTGTTGTCGCGTTTAAGGGGTCAGTTAGAAATGAAAAAGAAACTCTACTCTCCAAAATAAAAGGATTTCCTCGCCCACAAGTTCGAAAGAACATTGACCCCTCACCCCGCACCTTTTGAATGGAGAAGCTGAATTGAGAGGTTGTTAAAAAAATTAATGGTCTTTCCTGGTCAAATGAAGGTAAGCTTTATAAGATGGTCTTTGGCCTTAAGAACAGTTAACCGTACAAACAGATGTAACATCCAAGAAAAAAATCTCAAACATGTTTCTTTGATTGCTAACTTTTGAGTTTTACTCCTCCCAAATTAAAATTCTGTGCATGACCCTGCGCTTATGAATTTACAAAATAAATCTGTCTTTTATAATCTAAAAAAGCGATTTCTGGGGAATTTACCAAGTTTATGGATATGGTTTTTTTCAGTTAGTCCTTAATTTCGAAGCATATGTTAATGTTTCTGATGTATATTACTTATTTCTATTATTTCATACAAATTGTGCACTTTACGAGATACAATATTGAAACTGAATGTTATTTCTCTGGTCATATACCTTCAAAAGATTGGTAAAAAGCAAAATGTATAGAAGTGACAGTATAAAAAATGAATTAAAAATTGATAAAGATTTAAACGTGTCAGTAAATTAATATTTATAAATCATTTTCAGTAGAACTAATCCGAGTAGAACTACAGTAGTGTCTGACGCAGTGGTTGTTAAATAAAGCGACACCAGTCAACTGCTTTAAGCTAAAAAGAACATATTTTAATGAACAATATACAGGTACACAACGGCAACCGTTCTGTTGCACTGAACCGAACAACACATGAAGTTTAAACGTCCTTATATACAGCCACGCCATCTCTCGGGCGTACATTTGCATATACCTGGTTTCTTCTTCTCTTGGACGTCGGAACGAAACCTTGCGACTCTGACAATCCGGCCCCATCGTACCGACGGTCGAAGAAACTAGAATCCATCATCCAATTACAATAAAAATTAAACTTTTCATATGGCAAAGCTTTTGTCAATATGTCTGCTAAATTTGTATTACCAGATACATACAATAAATTAAATTTTTTCATTGCAACAGTTCCTTTATATAAAAATACCTTGTATCAATATGTTTAGTTCTTTGACTATCATTACAATTTTTAGAAAAATGTATGGCACTTTGATTATCGCAATAAACTTTCGGTAAAGACTGAGGTAAATTTAAATTTGAACAACTTTCGAGTATTTTAGTCAACCAAATAATTTCTTTTACAGTCTCCGAAAAGGCAATAACTTCAGCTTCCATGCTGGAAAGTGCGACACATTTTTGTTTACACGTTTTCCATGAGATTGGAACATTTCCAATTAAAACAATGTAACCACTTATTGATTTTCTATCATCCCTATCGGATGCCCAACTAGCATCGGAAAATGCAATTGTATCATAATTTGTACATTTACTTAAATTTATACAGTAATCGATAGTTCCTATTACATATTGAAGTACTTGACACAATGATCTCCAGTGAGTCTGTTGGTTTACTAGAATATTGGGACAGTAAAATAACTGGAAAACTTATATCTGGTCTTGTCCTACTTGCAAAAAAGAGGAGGGATCCGATTAAATTTCTATACGGATTTTCAGAAATACCCTCATCTTCTCAGGACTTTAATAACTACCCCAGAACTCATAGGTACTTTAACTTTATTATCTGGAATGTCCGGATAGGTTTCTTTCAATTTTGATATATAGGTTTTCTGGTGCATAATTAAATCACCATTAAGATATTCAAACTGAACACCCAAAAATGTTGAAATTATACCTAAATTTTTAAATTCAAACTTTAATTTAATCAACCCAAATACTTTTTGCATAATGTCCTCATTTTTAGCAAATACAGCAAAATCATCAACATATACAAGTATAAGAACAATCCATTTAAATTGATACACACTGTTACAATTTTCTAACTTTTGAAATCCTAATTAGAGGAAAGTTTTGTCTAGTTTTATGAACCATTCTTTACCAGACTGATGCAGGCCATATAAAGCCTTTTTCAATTTAAATACATGATTAGGAAACATTTTATTTTGAAAACCTGGTGGTTGATTTATATACACCTCTTCACTTAATGTACTATATAAATATGCATTCTTTATATCTAAATGTCGTGAAATCCATCCTTTTCGAACAACAAGAATTGACATAAATAACCTTACTAAGGTAAAATTTACAACGGGAGAAAATACTTCTTTATAATCAATACCTTCAATCTGCCGATATCCCTGAGCTACTAAACGGGCTTTGAAATGTTTAATTTTTCCCTCAAAATCTTTTTTCAACGTATATACCCATTTACTTCCCAATACTTTAATTCCACTTGGTTTGGGAACTATGTTATAAGCATATCTATCTTGTAAAGTTTTTAATTCATTTTGCATTACCTCAAACCATTTTGTGTTTCTCGGGCAATTGTTGAGATTCTTCGTAATTGCATGGAATTTTAACTTCAACTAAATTTATTTCGGTTTCTGAAAATCAATCCATAGTGTCACTATCAGTTTGATCTCCCTCCTCTTTTTCTTGAGGGGAGGGCTTACTAGAAAAGTTAAAATTTTCAGGTTTAAATACAATTCCGTTTTCTGAACAATATTTTTTAACATCATTTAAACTTCTAAGACGAATTGACTTGTCTGGAAATTTTGGGTAGTAATAAACATATGTACGTCCCCATTTATTTGTTTTAATTTCACGTTTCCAGTCAAGAGGTTCGTCTAACTCAGGCTCTTTTGAATTAAAATTTAATGTATTTTCTGGATCTATTATTGGAATTGCTATTGTTAAATTCTTTTCATGAGGGAATGTTTCAATTTGTGTAGGTGTGTTATTTAATTCTCCCAAAACATCCATAGCAATTTTCGTTTCATCGAATTTTACATGAACCGTTTCAATTACCTTTTGTGTGGAGGGGATGTAGATTCTATAACCTCTTGTGTTAATTGCATACCCTATCATAATACCCGGGATTGATCTTGCAGACAGTTTATCACGCTTTTGCTTCGGTAAATGTGCGTATGCTAAACAGCCAAATACTCGTAAATGTTTCACCGAGGGTTTTGAGCCATACCAAAGCTCTAAAGGACTTTTACATTTCTTCCCTACAGTACAACGATTTCTAATATGAATGTAGGTAAACAAGGCTTCAAGCCAAAATGTTTTCTTCAGTTTTGATTCTAATAGTAGTGCTCTTACTGCATCAAATGCATAACCATTAAATCGCTCAGCTATACCACCCATTTCTGGTGTATATATAACAGTCCTCTCATGTTTTATTCCGCGAGACATTAAGAATTGCGTAAAATTATCATGACAAAACTCTAAACCATTATCTGTTCTAATACTTTTCAACTCCCTTTCCGTTTACTTTTCAGCCATCGTTAAAAATAATTTAAACTTCTCAAATACATCCGATTTTTGTTTCAGAGGATAAATCCAAACTCTACCGGAGTACTCATCAATCATGGAAACAAAATATTTAAATCCACCTTTGGTTTTAACAGGGGAAGGTCCCCATACATCCATATGTACTCGTTGTAATTGACAGTCTATTCGCGTTCTTTCCAATTCAGGAAAAGATGCCCGCTTTGATTTAGCTTTCTGACAAATATTGCAAATTTCTTTAGAAGGGGGAATTTTCGGTAAATCCCGTACGGCTCCATGTCTAGACATATCTGATAGCCTTTTAAAATTACAATGTGCTAGTCTACGATGCCATGTCCAAATTTCATCGTGAGATGTCTGGCTTACACTAACATTTTTCACTTCGACTTTTTCATCACACTTAATTACTTTTTCTAATTCGCTATCCCAAATCACATTTACTTCATAAAATTGATCAGATAATTTAAATGAAATCCACTTAATCCCATCAGGAAAGAATACATCGGCTCTACCTATACCGAAAATATTTTTATAACCGCACTTATCAAGCCTTATTCCTGAAAGGAGATTTCTTTTTAAATCAGGAGCATAAAGTACATTATATAAAGTTACGACATTGAACTGACCATCGCAATTTACCTTAAACTTCATATTCCCTATTACTTTAATAGGCGCGCTTCCATTCCGAATAGCTACAGATAAACTTTGATTTTCTATTACTTTAAAGTTCATTAAATGTGTTCGGTCGTTTGTAAAATGATTTGTTGCACCTGTATCGAAAGTAAAAGTGAATGGTGAATTAAATGAAGAAGGGGAGGGAGTAGCAATATTTGATGCAATACCAACATTATTCCCGAAATGTGCTTCAGTTATATTGCACGACCCATCTTTAAATTTTTGATCTTGTTTACGAAACTTAGGTTTTACTTTACAATTGAATTTTAAATGTCCGAATTCGTGGCAGAAAAAACAAGGGCCAATTTTAGCGGAATTCCGTTTCCCTACCAAATTTTGTAATTTACGACTATCGTCATACTTATTCCGCTTAGTTAAAAGTACATTCATATTTTTACTTTTCACTTTATCGTATTGCGTTAAACTCAAACGACTGTTCTCTAAAAGTAATGCTTCTGTAATTTTTTCGACAGTAAATTCCTCATCTTTTACAGTACACAAATTCTGAACAACACCATTATATTCATCTGGTAAATTTCTCATTAATTGAAAACTTATATACAAATCGTCTAACTTGTGTTTGCTTTCATTACACCTGGACGCTGCTTGCTTTACTCTTTCAATAAACATACCAATAGTTTCATTATCTGAATCAAACTTTATGCAAAAAAATTCATCTAAAAGTCTTACTAGTTTAGCACGACTGTCCATATCGAAATTGTCCTTCATGATCTTCCAGGCAATTTTACAGGAACTTACATCAGCCAGTAGAAGTTGATACCTTCCTTCTAAACTGCCGTAAATGAGAGCAAAACCCTTCTCGTTGAGACGTAAGTAAAGGTCGCGCTCCTTGCTGTCGATACCGGTGCTTGAACTTCCATCCTTTCCGTCAGCGAGACCTGTAGATCTTTCCCCGTCGTCAGCTGCAGGAATTTCACCGGTGACAATCCGCCAGGCTCCAACTCCCATTAACGCTGCACGCATATTTGATGACCATCGACGATAATTCGTCCCATCAAACTTTAGGACCGGGAACTTTAAATAGTCTGACGTGATATATGCCATTCTGTAAGCTTTTCGCCTTTAAATTCTTTTAAATTAAATCTTTTACAGTTAACAGGGCACCTGGGCCCATAACCACTTGACGCAGTGGTTGTTAAATAAAGCGACACCAGTCAACTGCTTTAAGCTAAAAAGAACATATTTTAATGAACAATATACAGGTACACAACGGCAACCGTTCTGTTGCACTGAACCGAACAACACATGAAGTTTAAACGTCCTTATATACAGCCACGCCATCTCTCGGGCGTACATTTGCATATACCTGGTTTCTTCTTCTCTTGGACGTCGGAACGAAACCTTGTGACTCTGACAGTGTCGTTATACCCCTATGAGCGCACTTCTCTTTTTACTTAAGAAAACGAGATTCTTTATCGTTTTTTTAGTTTGAGAAATCTTTAGAACTACTTTACTGCTAAAAAACAAAGAAAGTGTCCAAAAAGGTCATGATTTTTCATGGCAATATAATTTAGACCAAAAACAAACTTTTTATGGTGTTTTTTACTCAAAAAACGGAATTCTATAGCGTCTCTCGACTCATTTCATCTCGAAAAAAATGTATTGAAAAAGGACTTCCTATTGGAAGCCCCTAGTTAAAAAAATGCGTTAAAAAAGAGAACTCCCATTTCGGGAGCTCTCTAATTTAATTAAAATTAAAAACTAAAATTAAAAAACTAAAATTAAAATTAAAAACTAAAATTTGCAACGAAGCTCTATCAGGTAAAAAACTCTCTAATCTTTTCATCTTTAAACTGCTGACATAATCTTTATATCTAAGTACTATTTCTAAACCCATATCTTTATTTTTACTAGATATTTTCTATTAATTATTGTTTCGATATCATTCAAATATCTTAAAATCGCATTTTGATAATAAACAAATTCTGTATTCTCCTATTCACCGATTAAAACAGAGAATATTTCTACTTTTCGTTTAATTAGGTATTAAATCGCGCACAACAATTGCAAATAATAAAGATCCATTTATTAGGAAAGAATATTCAACCATTCTTCATAATCTGTACATCCTCTTTTTTTCATCGCTTTCACCAACTTTTCTCTATATTCTTCATCAGATGTTGATTCACTATAAATTTTTTGAGCTATAATATTCTTTTGTTCATTCTCTGAAATGGTAATAGAAACATTAGTATCAAATCCACTTAATACATTAATAATTCTAGTTACTTTTCGTACAATACACTTATCATCCCCTTATCTCTTAAATTATATTTTAATACATTTATGAAATCTTCCTGATTTTCATTTTTTAATATTTTATTCAGTATTACGACTATTATTTCTCTAAATTTTATATTATGAAATTCTTCATCCAACAAACCATAATATCTTTCAATTTCTCTCGAAATATTTGGTTTTTGAATGCATTCATTTAAATCAAATTCAATTTTAGTATTTAAAAGTTTTATAATGGAATCTCTCAAGGATTTTTGAATATGAGAATTGTTCATATTTTCACAATCATTATAGATCATTGCGCATGCCACGCCCGCGTCCCCATAGGATACATGCTACGATCGCATTTTTCTAACAAGATTAACTGATTTACAAAGAAAGTGTCCAAAAAGGTCATGATTTTTCATGGCAATATAATTTAGACCAAAAACAAACTTTTTATGGTGTTTTTTACTCAAAAATTTGGATGCATTGTAAAGCTTGTCTTACATGCATCCGTCTTTTGTCGCTGTGTCAGCACAATTGACATTTTTTTTCTTTTCAACACAATTTAATTGGTTTTTCTAACATGCCACCTTCTTTTTAATACACAAATATACACCTTTCTCTTATGTTTTCCAAATGCTTCAAACAATGTTTATGTTCATGTTTCGTCTGTTTGAAATTACCCTGATTTTGTCACCAAAAAAATCTTAATGTGTTTTAAGCTCTTGTTTGAAAAGCAATATTCATGTGTTTTTGCTATTTTATTGATTGAATGTTTATGATAAAGTTTTTCAAGACGAGAATTGTGTTTGATATTGAAAGAAAGAAATAAAAATAAAAAAGAGAGTTTGTTTGCAATTTGATAGCAATACCTCTGCAGCAATTACATGTGCCACATTTCAAAGACTTGATTGCAATCATTTTGACTGGATTTATTTGAATTATCTAATGACATTTCTTTGAACCTTCATAGACATTTATTTAAAAGCTTCATCTTTGAAATTTATTTCAAAATTATCAAATTAAATAAGTGCACTGAGTATTGTGTTTGAGACTGTTAACATTATTGAAAACCTTTCATTTCATATTTTATATACAGTGGAACCCCGATCTATCGTTCCCGCATTCATCGCTTTCCCGTATTGATCGTTTTATTTCTATGCTCCCTGCACAAACTGTATTCAAATAACGTTAACAAAACCCGCATGTATCGTTCGTCAAAAATTCGCTTTCCCGCGTTCATCGTTGTAAAGTGTTTCTGCTGACCGAGGTGAAATTGAAGATCAAGTGGATCAATGTGGCTTACAAATCGAATTACTTCCTGGTATGATATCTTGGGTTGATGATGGTATAGGTTAAGAGTTCTTACATCTAGCAGGGATGAGTATGGTGTGAAATGTAGTGATTATATTTCCATTGATTTAGAAGTAGCAACGTGCGGTATCCTAAGATTGGAAGAAATGCGACGCAAAAAATGAAAATAATTACGGAGAATAATATTCATGCCGATGAGACTGAGCCAACACTAGTACCTAGTTTATCCTACTTTGGTCCGGTTCAAATATCAGTATTTGAAATTGTATGGCTTTTACATACAAATATGAAAACACATAAAAAGACAAAAAAAATATTGTAAATCTTGAAAATTTTGTTTAGTTAAAAGATTAATGAAAAACGTAGTGTAAAATTACTGATCTTTTAAAAATAAATATCACTTAATTTCTACACAACTTCAGTTTGTTTCTGTTAAGGTTTGGTAACAAATTTAGCATTTTTGGTATACTGTATACATTGTGTGTATTCATAAATACTGTTTTCTAACCCGCATTCGACGTTTTCCCGCATGCATCGTTTTTTATTACGCACCCCTTGAAAAACGATAGATCGAGGTTCTACTGTATACGCTGATAATGCAAATCACTTTGAAAGTATATGAGATGTTTTAAAAAAAAAGGAAGTTTTAGCACGTGCAAAGTTGTCTATACAGGGTTCCCGCTAGAGTGCGAGACCGCGAGAATCTCGCATAAATTTCTTAAATCTCGCGCAAAAAATATTACAGCGCGAGGTATTCTCGCGCTGCAAAATACTCACCACCTGCGCGAGATTCTCGCACGCTGTTTGAAAGTTTAAAAACGCCAGTTTACAAATACAAAAATTTGTTTTTACTCTACTACTGTCGGATAACGAGTGTGCCGCGGCCGCAATGAAGCGTCCCCCCCCCCTTCCTTTCTTCAGTTTTTGTTCAGAGATAACACAGTTAAATCATCGGAATGCAGAGAGGGAATATTAATTAATGCTATCGGCGCTGAGCTGACGTGTTTATTTTTCTCCTCCTGCTTGCCAGCTGTAAAATGTTATGTTTTTGTATGTGTGTCCATCATATATGAGTTTTGAGAGCATTTCATCTGTTTGTTTTTTTATATACCACCACGATTCATGGAATTATTGATAACCTCTGGCCGTTTGAAATTTGCACCCCCCCCTTTCCTTTCTTAGTTGCGGTTCACAGTAAGAGTTAGTCAATCTTTTAAGAAGAAAAGAGAAAAAAAAAGGGAAGCTGAAATCTTTTGGTTAAATGCAGGATAATTTAGATTTTACTGTAGTAAGAATTTGAACTTAACTATATCTGTTTTAACTTTGTCACACATATTTGTATCTTACCAACTTTGTAGTATAATATAATTTAATATTTATATAAATATATTATATAAATATTAAGCTATTTTATATAATTTTATTATACTAGATAAAATATTATAGTTAATAATTCTTTTGCTTAGTTAAACTGGATGTGGTTCTTTGAATAAATTTGAATATTCATTAACTTTGAATATCCATTAACAATTCAAGTGCAAATTTCAGTGCACAAGTGCAAATTTAAGCAATCTTATTAGAATAGCTGATGGAAATATCAATTTAGAAAGTTTTCCATATGATCAAGCTGTAAAATTTTTTAATGAAGGAAAAATCGGTGTTATTGAAATTGTACTATAAATAAATAAAATGATGGTGAACAATATTTATGTTCTCACTTAACTTTCAGAAATCTTACTCAAAATTTTTGGATGGGTGAGAAATCTCCCCCAATTTTTTTTTCTAATGGAAACCCTGCTATATAAAGAAATCTCACATCTGTGACGTCATGTATATATATGTTATTTTGAATATTCAAGGTTATATATCTTTTTTCTTTAGTTTTGCACGTGTGTAACTTTTATATGTAATGAATAAGTGTATAATTTTGTATATTTTCTATTTGTAGCAGTAATGTTGATATATTTGTCAGTAGTATTTTTTGTGTTTTTTATTTGTTCTCATTATTTGGTACAGTGTAGTATTGTATTTTATTGTGTTTTTTTTTTTTAATGAGCCCACATGAGCGCTACGTGTTTGGCTTTCTGGGAAACTCTAATATTAAAATTCTTTGTTGAAAAATTCTTCTGACATCAAAATTTTTGTTGGGCTGGTGGGAGATATATGTGATGAAGATCACATATTTTTCAAGTCTAAAATAATGTTCCTTCGTTTCGTCTTTCTAAATCAAATATTCCGTATTCAGTTTTAATTTTCTCTCTCCACTTTGCTTTTCTACTTGATGAAATGCCCTATTGCTTTTATTGTTAGCGTCTGCGGTTTCTCTTCTAAATTGATATCGCTTTAGCGTATACAGTGTAAGTTCTTGGTTTCGGATTGTTAGCATGGTCTCGGTTCTCACAGGGCTGTAGGCTTTTCGTATGGCATTCGCCAAATTCTGGCACTTCTGCCTTGGCGATATGCTTTTGTACCGTTAATTTCAAAATTTCTCTAAACGCCTACCGGACAGTTTTTGTCACGTGGGCAGTGGCTTATGAGTGGCTCATCTTTTACTCCAGAAGCTGTTAAAAGCTGGCCGTTTGTAAAAAGTTTTTAACATACTTCTTGATTTTTCCCGTTAACAAGAGGTTGGTTTCGATTAATTATGGGATTCCGGCATGCCGAGTGGCCGGAACGATTAGATCTGTTTCGGGTGTTACGTTTTATTGAAGCAGTGTACTGTATGGAATAGAACTTATTTCCTTTTAAAACTCTTTTGCTTATGCATAAAATGAAACTTGCCTTAACAGCATTGAAGTCGTCTCTCTTGTTTTTCTTAGACTTCAGTTTTATATTATTAAGACCACTCCACTCTACTATGATGAAACGTCCAACAGAGTCTCCATTGTTTCCACCAACGACAGCTGCGCAATACCACTCTTGAGGACCAGCGTCGAAAACCATTCATTTCCCGATAAAGTGTCCAAAGTGTCGTCTATCCTGTGAAGACGGTAGTCGCCCTTCCTGGTAATGTCATTTAGACGTCTATAGTTACGCAGAACCGGGTGAAATCATCCTTCTTCCGGACCAAAACAATCGGCGAGGCCGAGGGACTAGTCAATGGCTCGATGACATCATCACGCTGCATCTCCTTTAACAGTCTGCTCACTTCTTCTTGTTTAGCAAAAGGCAGCTGCCTAGGATGTTGCTTGATGGGAGAATGGCTTCCTGTATCTATTCTGTGTTGAGTTAATCTCGAAAGACCGAAATCACCCGAAGTACGAGAGAAGATGTCTTCAAATTTCGCTATTACTTTCTCCGCAGTGCTTCTCTGTTCTACCGTTAACTCTGCATCTTGTAATAATTCCTTCTTCAGACACTCAGATGATTTAGCTGTTGTTGGGCTGTTCTTATTAATGCAGGTAACATGAGTGCATGTTACCAACACTTCACTTTTCTTTATCACCTTCGACTTGGCCGTCACATTCGCTACTCTAACTGGACTGCTAATTCTCGGCAAGTCCACGAGTGCTGCACCCACAAGTACTCCCCTGACAGAATCCCTATTATTTCGGTGTTCGAGTAACCCGAACCTGAATTTATTGATTTCTTTTACTGTTCCAGAAATTATAGAATCAGTTCTTGGAGGTAGAGTGATATCTGTCTGGGCTATTATTTGCTGAACAGGTAAAATGGCTTTATTTTTAATGTCAACGTAGCTATTTTTCCGACTCTGAACGAAGTTCATTATTTTTAAAGTCCAAGCTAAATTTGTGTGATTTTAAAAAGTCCAGTCCGAGAAGAGTCTGAAATATTGGTAACATATACCAAACGGTCGTATCTAGTATTTCCAAATGTGATATCCTTTCTTGCTTTTCCGCCCACTTCGATCTTGTCACCAGTCATAGTTAAGTGGGTCAGCTAAGGAGGAGTCCAGATAGTCTTCGAATTTAATTTTTTGGCCAAATCTGTCCTTATGATGGCTACATTCGTTCCAGTATCAATCACCATGTGGCATGGAGAGCCATTAACGTATAACAGTACAAAGATTCTATTACTGCCGTCATTGACTGATGAAATCTGTAAGACTTTTAGGGTTTGCTTTTGAATATCTGGCAACCCCAGACACGCGAGATGGCCACCTCCTAGTTGTCCTTCTGTCCGTTATGAGAGATCTATTGCTGGTCATGGGAATTTCGACATAGTACTTTTGTCCGTTTCCCTCGACGCCACACTTCCAGCATTTTGCTTTCCTTGGGCTATCTCTCGTTCCACCGGATCTTAATTTTCGTTCTATGAAATCTTCAATTTTCTTCAGTCTGTTCTCTACGCTCTCTGTGTCTGTATCAGCACACTATTGGACAGTCACAGCTCTAACAGCATGCCGATCCTTCCTTACGGCCCGTTGAGCTACCTCTAGCCTCATGGCGATCACGGAAGCAGACTTTAAATCTGGATAATCCTCCAACATGAGAGACTTTTGGATTTCTGCATCCCGGACGGCTTCAATAAAATGCCGCACGGCCATTTCTTCTCGGACATCATAAGGTGGCCCATGTAGGCTAGATAACAGAGCCTATCTATCTTCGAAGCCAGCTGTTGAAGGGTCTCGCCAGGTCTTTGCAACCTTGACTTCAGTTGTATTCTGCTACATTCTCTTTCTGACACTTCTCCGATTTTCAGCTCCACGGCACTGGCAAGGGCGTCAAAATCGCCTATCTTTGTAGTTCCAATCCTTCGCAACACGTTAATTGACTCTCCACTAAGGGAAGCGGCCAGTTGGTTCGCTTTCTCGGACTCGTCCCAGCCATTGGCTTTGGCGACAATTAAAAATTGGGTCTTGTACGCTTCCTAGGGAGTTCTTTCGTCATAGGCCGTTACTTTCATTTCCGGATATTAAGTTAGTTTTCCGGAAATTTTCCCAGCTTGACGAGAGAGTCCAGTTTTTCATCAATTTTATTTTCACATTTTTCACGTAGTTTTGAAATTGCATTTTCTTTCAATGCTTTCCCATTCTCTTGTAAGTCTTCTAGATTTTCCTGGGTTTTTGTATTGATCTTTTAGTCGATTCTTTCGTCCCATTTCGCTTTACATTCTTCTAGAAGCGACATTCCCTTCTCCAGTTCTTCTTGATTTTTCTCTATTTTCTCCAACCCGGTTCCTCTCTTTCCTCTCTTCGAGTGCGGCTTTTGTCTCTTCCAATCCGCTTTTCATTTCATCGTGCGCGGCTCTTAACTCTTCCAATATATCACTTTTCACCTTCTCTATCAGTTTTCTAAGGTCCTCCATTTTTCTTGTCCACACCATGCACTGGAGAATCAAAGTGATTCTTTAGAATCTCACTTCTGACACCAAATTTTGCCGGAAACTCTGCTTGTTTCCTGCGTTCGTCGATCTAAAGTCCAGTAGGTGTAGAAAGTTCTAGTAAACAGCCCACTTGGTAGCATGGAACACTAGCATATTTCTTCTAGAATTTCGTCGAACAATCAGCTGTACAAAATTCACAAGCACAACCAGACAGCAATGTGCTTTTAACAGTCCGCTTAGTACAAAAGCATTCACAGGTGCTGTATTTCTTACACAAAATAAAACACTTCCACAGGCAAAAATTCTGTTGAAATATACGATGGATATCATAAACAGTCCCTCAAGACTCAGCAATGAGGAATTTAAAATTAGCACTTTAAAACAAGGCTTCAAAAAGGCAGTGGCGGCCCGTGGTCAGAACTGTTGGTGCAGCCGGAAGCATATGAGCCCCCTCCCCCTTCCTCCGGACAGGAATGGAAAATCTTTGTTATTGAATTCGAAAGCTGGCGGATTAAGCCCTCACCGAGGAAAAAAGAAAAGAAATTACATAAAAAATGTAAGAGATCCTATTTTACTTCCATAAAATGGACATAAATTTCAACCAGCCGCTCTTATCCTCAAAACTACATTAATCCGTGTCTGATTCGAAGTTTCCTTGAATTTTCTTTTGTAACGATAACTTGAGAAGAAAAGAAAACTGACTTATTTTTTATAAGTCAAATCAATCCTCCTTTCTTTTAAACTTGCGAATCGGTTAGTGATGCCCTCATAAAAAGGCGTTGTTTTAATTCAGATATCAATAATTTTAAAAGCTCTTTAAAATTTCCCATGTTTAAAGAATTTTCTCACTCGCCATGTCCTCTAAATGCCAGTTCTTACTTACTTAAAAACAACACTGCTTTGATGGGTAATTGTCCATTCATAAGCGTCCATTCAGGCTTACCTTCTTGATAAATTCAGCAATATAAAGTCGAGAGTTTGCAGAACATATATTCTCCTTCCCCCCTCCCTCACTTCTCGAGCCAATCAGTAAGTCGATTTCACAAGTGCTGCCGACCTTTGATTTTCTTTCATGAGCTGAGTCTCTGCTGCGTACCCCCATTATAGACTATGCCGGAGGGGCTGCTTACGTAGTCGTTGTCATGGCAACGGTGCTGCCGATTTTCTTTTCAGCACTCTGGGCTGAACCAAACATTTTCCCAATTGAATTGCGAGAAGATTAAAGTGCTTTTTTTCTGAATGAGCGATCCGGCCACAATACGTTTTTTTTTTTTTTTTTTTTTTTTAATTTACCGTAGGAATTCCATAATTCTAATCTGAATTTAGGAAAATTAGTAGAATAAATTATTTTAAAGTATGTGCTGATAATTTCAAGTGCAGCCTGGCTGTACTTGCTGTATCCCACGAGCCGCCACTGCAAAACGGCAAGCAAAAATATTGCTTTTGAAGCACAATAGAATTCACAGCGTAATACAGCGGAATGGGTTGCGCGCCGTTTTGGTGCGCAACCCATTTCGGCGTAGCATTTTTGGCGCGCAACTCATTTTGACGCTGCCTTCTCGGTGAAAATGTATGTTTCTCATGCATGAACAAAAAAATTGTGATGAACAGAAATTTGTATAATTTAAAGGTGCCTTTAACAGTTAAAACTTATTAAACTTAGGGTTATAAAAATAATTATTCCGCTTCTCATATGATAGCACATTTTTAAACATGCATGTAGAAAATGCAAAAAAGACTCCCCTGCTCTTGCTTCTCATCGAGCAGTGGGCTACTACGCTTTCTGTGTTGAATATGATGTCAAAGGTGGGTTGGGATTGCTAAATATAATGTAAAAGTAATTTGTCCTGTTCTGCGTTTCAATTAATAATTTATCCATTTCTGGAGTGCTGGGATGGGAATAATTTCTATTGTGTGAAGTTTAATAAAAATGCTCTTTAAATAAATTCCCAAATGATCTGTTTTATATTAAATAGAATAAAAGTATTGGGTTAGAGCTGAAACTTTTAAGTGGAATTTGATCGTTTGGTTTATGAAACGTGTTTATGGATAATAACATTTTTGATTCCTTACAAGAATTTCCAAAATATCGTCGACTGCAATATGAATTGGGAATGCAACACCCCACTATCTGGAAACTGATAGATGGCCTGCGCAGAGTACAAAAAGGAAGGGATGCTCATCTTGAAGGATTGTTAGCTGGTCATGAACCAAACCCAATGCTTAAAAAATATAGAGATGCAGGCAAAAGGATAAGAGAAACTATTCTTAAATTTGATTCTATGTCTGCAGTAGAGTATCTGAGGAGCATTGCTCACAATTATCAGATGGCTAATTAAACTAAAAATGTAATTTATAAAGTAAGAAATTAAAATTTTTACAAATCCTACTAATGTTTCCATATTCGTACATTGTTTGTGAATTTATTTTTGCACATTATGTAAGATAAAAAAATTTACGTTTGATTTTGGGGAAAAGCACTATCTCAATCGGCCTCCTGGTTAATTTCTTTTTAAAGCCGATATCGAGATGTTTTAACACGCTTCCACATAGACGTAAAATTCTCGTACTTACATCCTTCTACTTTTTTAACGTAATATTTCTAACAATTAAAAAGTTCAGAATGCAAAAATGTGGCGCTGAAACGACCGGAGTCGAATCGACCGCGACGAAACGGTCACGCCGAACCGGCCGCGCCGAATAGTACCAAACCGGAATATAGTGAACACACTCAACAAATGCTCAGTGAGACACTGACTTGAATTCTCCGGCCTTCATCCCATTTATACCCTCCGACGTACCTTCTAGAAAAATGGGGATGTGTAGAAAGACCCTAACAATCGTATTTTGAATACGTCATAGAAGAGAATTAGAGTAATCTTAAACTATTATGTGATATTAATGGAGAAAAACTAATTTTACAAGCCCCATTGGGAAAATCCTACCAAATGACCAAAATGTCATAACGCTTGGCGACTTTTGGAGAAATGTCGCCACATTTGGCGCCAAAAATGAGTCCCCAACAGTGAGGATAGTGAAGGCTTACGAACCATATTTCTAGAAAATGCCATTCAAGCCTATTGAGAAACATAAAACTCCATATCTCACGCCCTAGCTAACCGATTTTCATGCAACAAAATGCAAAATTTAACTATTTGACGCATAGAATACGAATTTTAAACTATTTTTAACAGTCGGGAGGTGGAATTGACCGAAACTTTGTAACGATATTTATGTAAACGTGGTACAACCCAGCAAACTTGCATCAAACTTGCAGCAAGCTTGATTTATCAAGTCAATAAACTTGAATTAAGCTTGAAATTTTCAAGCGTGTAAGCTTAATGCAAGCTTGAATCAAGTGTTCTAGTTTACACTTGCCCAGCTTACATTAAGCTTGACATTTCAAGCTTGAATCAAGCTTGACATAGCAAGCTTAATTTCAAGCTTAAAAAATTTTCCTGAAAAAAAAATTCTAAATACATGGGGCGCCGGTCGGCGAACTCGCCCCACATATTTTATTTTGCCACGAATTTTCCCCTCTACACTGAAATTTCAATTCAATTTAATCTGTTTTCAACAAGCGTCCGCGGCTGGAATAGAACCCGGGACCTTTGGGTAGGGAGGCCAGCGTCCTAACTGTTCCGCCAATCTGAGGCGGGTTGATATGACTAAAGTTTGAAGTGACTGTTAGGGTCATGTGATGCATCAAAATTAAAATAATGTTATGTGTGATTTAGAGATTCTACTAATAGGGAAATAAACATAATATAAACTTAACAGCAGCACATGTTTTAAAACTGTCAATATAGCGACGCTCATGTTGGGCAATACTGGCCAAAATCGAGACAAACGACTGATTTTGTAATCAATTTCGTAGTATAATTGTATTTTATTTTGAAGATTTTCCATATTTGGAAATATTTAATCTTTTTTTTTTTTAATTCTATGGTCAAGTACATTTATGACTGATGATAAATTATTTTGTAGCAGCCGGATTGCGCCTTATTCTACCACACATAAAGTGAAGTATATTAACTAACTAAATTGTGTTAATTATATTAAAATTTATTTTTATGGCTACTTAATTAGTTCATGGAATTACTAATGTCAATTACATGTAAATAAAACTGAAAGTCCCCTCGTGTTGCACTTCAGAGGAACTTATCCCATTCATTCCTTCCCGTTGCGTGTTCTAATGTCCAGGTTTTGTGCGATAATAAAATAAAACACAACTTTAACGAACTTTTCTTTATTTAATATGACCAATTTGAGAAAATGCTAGCCTTTTCAATGTCCATTCTCCTTCTCGCGTACAGCGACAGATTGCGCCATCACCGCAATAGCAATAATCAAGCTGTATTCAAGTTTGACAGTTCAAATGACTTCTGCAAGCTTGTTGCAAGCTCAAAATAAATTGAACTGTCAAGCTTTTATTAATACGTCAAATTCAAAGACATGTCAAGCTTGATTTAAGCTTATGTGCTGTCTGGGAAAGTGTTTATTGATGTGCTAAAACTGTACACGCGATATAAATTGTCTTAATATGCTAAAACTGTTCTTGAATTTTTACTTCATTAGCCCAAGTTTCTAAGAATATATTATCTGCATGCAAGTTTAAAGGTACTTGTAAGTTAAACCTATACCCACTTTTCTATAAAATACGTAAAGCTCGTTAACTGTACAAATAAAATACTACTAAAACTGTTTATTAATGTATGAAACTTTACTTTCATAATAAAACTAAAAATTTTACTGCCCATAAATTAAAAAAATACATAAATCATATCATATTAAAACTCTAAAATATGTAAATCAAGTTATACTAAACACTACTTGTAATTTGTAATATGCTTGAAAAAGTTTCCTGCACTGCAAAAAAAGTCTGTCAAATTTACAGAAAAAAACTGTCAGCCAGGACGCCAGTTTATTTCCGTTTTTTTTTCACAGAAGTCTTCCGTAAATGTTACAGATTCTCAGTTTATTTTACAGAAATCTACCGTTT
>JAWZYV010015469.1:0-67500 GCA_038373885.1 Cheiracanthium punctorium
TTTTTTTTGTAGAGCGCCCCTACTAAATTTTTCCAAAATCCAAAGTATATAATGTTTAAAGTACTTTGACGATTATAGTTTAAGTGACCACCAGCGACGCTACTAAAATTTTTTCATTCGCCTCAGTGGTTTATACGTTATCTTATCGACAAATGTTTTCGCATTTTGAATAAAATTTCACAAAATCTCAAAATCTAATCAAAATTAAAAAAAAAATCAACACCTATAGTTTAAATCGAGTCATTACCTATCATGTTACCCAATTTTATTTCATACGTTTTAGACGTTAATACGTGAAGCGCAACAAATATTGACACTTTTTGAAACGATTTTCGCAAAATCTCAGAAAAATTTTAAATTTTAACTCAGAAAAATTTAAGTTATTTAAACTTTTTTTTAAATTTTCAATATCTATAATGAAATTGAGTGACCCCATACCATGCAATGAATTTCATATCATCCGTTTTAGTCGACAATATGGGATGCTCGTACGAAAGTTTACGCATTGATTGATTTTCCGAAAAAACTCAAAATCCAAATTAAAATTTTCGAAAAATTCGAAGCCTAGAGTTTAAGTGGATGGACCACCTATTCTATCACCGAATTTCGTTTCCTTCCCTGTAGTCTTTATTTCGACATGATGAAACAAAAATGGACGCATTTTAAAACGATTTTTGCGAACTCTCAAAATACAGTCAATGTATTTGACAAATTCGACGCTTAGAGTTCAAGTTGAGTGGCCGCGTATCATGTCACCCAATTTCATTTCATTCTCTTCTGCCATTTTTATGGGATGCGCGAACATAAATGTAAGCAGAATTTTTGTGTATTTTCCCTGTATTTTTTTTATCTATTTACTTTTCGAAGCAAAGCATCTTATTATTATATTGGAAATTTTTTTAAGAAAGAAAACACTATCTAAAATTCTGATTCCAGATGCTTTTTGCAATAGTTCATTTGTGCACCGCAAATTCAACAGTTATTCTAAACTGATCAGGCATTTTGTCTCAATGGGACGCCCCTTCTTGCCGACCGTGATGATCCGGTCACGCCTCTCGTGGCTACCAGCAACGCCCTCCCTACTGCTCTTGGGGCATCACGTGACGCCTTCCCTTCGCCCATTACTAAAAAAACATGTTAACGCACTCCTTTTTAGAATGAAAATAAACTCAGGGCACCAACATCTGTATTTAGGATCGCGGCATTAGAGTTTAAATAAAAATTGTATTCTCCACAGTTTTCTAAGAACTTCCTGTAAGGGCCGTCCTCTGCTCTGTGTTGACGCCTTCGCTGGATAAATATACTCACTAATCTGAAAATCCATCCTAAGAAAAAACTTTTAAAACTCATACAAAAAGAGGAAATGCTGAAACCCTTCCACAAATCTTATATCAACGGCCTCTTTTGCGAAAGTTCAATGGTTTGTGGGTCCGTTCAGCAATCAGTGGATCTGAACGAACAAGAAATTCCAGTTTAAGAGGACGCCCCGGCCACGCCCCTGGTTGAAGACACGTTGAAGCAGCTCTTTACAAAATGTATATAGAAATATACACTGCTGGCCACCCAAATTGCAACACCAAGAAAAACAAGAGATATCACAACAAAATTTATTGTGTAGATAACATGTTGACCAAGTAACAAATGATTAAATTTACAGCATTCTATGAAGCGTGGTTCCTGCCAAAATCAGTACCCAGAGTAGCCGCCGTTGTTGGAGATCACAGCTGCCACACGCCTCGGCATTGATTCAAAGAGACTTTGAATGTGTTCTTGGGTACAGCAGACCAAGCAGCTTCCACACGTTGCCAAAGTTGATCTGGTGTGACAGCTGGGGATGAACTCTGGGTCAGTCGTTGAGCAACCATGGACCACATGTTTTCTATCGGCGAAAGATCCGGAGAGCGCGCCGGCCAGGGAAGCAATTCAATCTGGTGATTGACGAAGAACCCTTGGACAATGCGTGCCACGTGTGGCCGTGCATTATCCTGCTGAAATATGGCTGTTGGCAAGCCCTGAAGGTAAGAAAGGACAACTGGCTCCAACACCTCGGAGATGTAGCGCTGGCTGGTTAAAGTACCGGCAATGCGTACTAGAGGAGTGCGAGAGAGATATCCGATACCGCCCCATACCATAATACCCGGTGCAGGACCAGTGTGACGGTGCATAATGCAGCTGTTCAGCATCCTCTCTCCACGGTGTCTCCAGACTCGAATCCGACCGTCGTGGTGTTGCATACAGAAGCGTGACTCGTCAGTAAAGAGAATTTCATTCCATTCTGTCGTCCACATCCTTCTTTCATCGCACCATTGGCGGCGGAGACGTCTGTGGTTCCGCGTCAGAGGTAGACAAAGCAACGGACGTCTTGCGGACAGACCATTCTGCTGTAAACGACGTCGAATGGTACGCGCAGACACTGGATGATGCGTTACAGACTGAATCTGCTGTGATATGGTTCGTGATGTGACTGAGCGGTCCGTCACTGCCATGCGTACAATCTGCCTGTCATCACGTGACGTGGTGCACTGAGGTCGATGCGGTCGATCACGTCTGTCCGTCGTACCCTCCTGCACCCAACGATCACATATCCGCATCACAGTTGTTTGGTTTCGTCCAATACGACGACCGATTTCCCTGAAAGATAACCCACAATCTCGGTATGCCACTATCCTTCCTCTGTCAAACTCGGATACTTGATCAAAAGATGATCGTTGTTTCCTACGAGGCATAATTTATCGTTTTTTTGAAAAAAAAGCAAGAAAAACACAATTGCTGTACTTGAAACCGTCGAAATCTCCAAGCCTTAAATAGCGCTTTGAGGTGGCGCCACAGGCGCGCTTGATGTGCGTCTGCGCTGAAATTCTAATCATTTGCATATCTCACCTCAGCTAATGCATGTTGTAAATTTCATATTATTTGCATGCTTCCTTCAGGGTGTTGCATTTACGATGGCCAGCAGTGTATATAGGATAGCAACATCTGCATTCGCTGTCGTGGAATTTTAATTCATTTCTTTGGATCGCAACACAACAGTGGAACCAAAATTTCCCGGAAAATTCCGTTCAAGGAGGGCGTTCACTCAAGATCGCTTGAATCCACTGCTGTACAAAAGAGAAAGAAAACCGACATGAAAAACTATATTAAGTTATTTTCTCTTATGAAACTGCCCCTAAAAATTCTTACCAATAAAATTGGAAGTCAAAATGCTTCGAAGAGGGATACATTCAGCAACATTTTAAATTTTTCTGAAATATTAAGATTTTAGCAAAAGTTTCTGAACGGATACGGGAGTGTATCGTTTATTTCAGTGTACAGAGTACAGCTTGTCAAGGCCCTTTCTAAAATTGTGACCATGCTTGACAGTTATTTTGTATTGAAGTATCCTATTCACATGATTTTTTTTAATACGCCGTTCATGAGTGAAAATAAGCTTATTATTAATTATTTAGATGTTTTGGGCCAGTGTAACGTGCAAAAAAAGCTATAAAATAGCTCTTTTACAAAACATCCAAACTCAAATGGAAATGAAGGTATTTCTGTTCTCTACGAATGAATCCTTGTTATGAATAATTTGTTGGAGAGGAATAAGTTTAGTTCCCCTCCCCCATTCCCCTCAGATTTCGAATTTTGGAAAAAGGCTGTCCAATGCAGCACCTATGTTAAGAAATTTAGAGGCATGCATCCAATCGTATAATTCACTGCAGTTTTTTTGTACAGAAATACGAAAAAAGCGGTATGACTTCTTTCTGCCCCCTTCCTCTAAATACTAGAGATTTCGAAAGTTCACCAGAATCCTTTTGTAGGAATTTCGTGGAGGTAAACTTCCCTTCACGACACACGTCGAGTTATACCCGTTCTTCTAGCTATTTAAAAAGAAGGGAATGTTCATTTCCCTGATATTTCAAAAGAAAGTCCGTTGAGGACTACAGGAAGCACTCGCATAGACACCTTCTACCGGACTAAGACTGGCCGACTGGCCCTCTCTTGGTCTGTTAGGTCCTCTCTTGGTCTGTATCGTAAATTTATGCGAGACGAGAAATTCTCGCGAGAAATCTCGCGCGAGATAAGACTCTGTCTCGTCTCGCAAAACAATTGCCTGTTTCGTATCGCAATGCGAGAAGAGAAAGCGAGACAATGCGAGATTTCTCGCGTGCATCCCTTGAATGGACCGGACAGGGTGGCTTACCGTCACGCCCCTTGTTGCCACGGTGCACACCCTGACATCGCCCATTGTTAACCCTTTCAGGCGCAACCCTTTCCCAATGCTGGAAAAAGGGCAGACGTTGCCATCGCTCGACTGAACGACCCGCAAGAGGGCGGACGATCGAAACGTTCATCCCGTGCCACAGATCTAGAGACCTTTTTTGACGCAGCTGGCTGTGTGCGAGCACAGCCAGCTGCCGTCAAAAAAGGGTCTCTCGGTCTGTGGCACGCGATGAACGTTTCGATCGTCCGCCCTCTTGCGGGTCGTTCAGTCGAGCGATGGCAACGGCTGCCCTTTTTCCAGCGTTGGACAGTCTATTCGGCTGTTCTCGCATTCTTCCATTTTTCAGCAGATGTCAGTGCTGTTCAAAGAATCGTGACCAAATTTTTACGGGAAAGGACGTGCTCAAAAGTAAAGGATTCTCCTGGAGCTCTGTCCCCCGCAACTATTTTTATAGAAATCCAATTTATTCTTCGTGACTGGCAGCCGTCAAAACGTCCGAGTTGGGTGTTCCCAGAGCGGGAACACTGCACGTTAATGGGTTAAAAACATGTTAGAGTTGTCCTTTCACAACTGAAAATAAATACACCGCTAGAACATCTGTATTAATGAACACGTCATTTAAAGTGAAAACAAATCACGTACTCTCTCGGTTTTAAAAACTTCCCGGAAGGCGGGGCAACATCTGTTTGTAAGTGGACGCCTTCGCTGGATAAAAATGATTACGGGCCAAAAAATCCATCGTAAGTAAAAACCTGTAAAGACAACTCATACTAAACTGAGGAATACAATCAGCTCCACCCAAAAAGCGAAAGAAAAGTTCTATCAACGGCATTTTCTGCGAAAGTGTATTGATGGGTAGTTATTTCAACCATGGGCGTCCAGTGGCATGTAACGGTCAGGGGATAAAATATTTCCTATTGTTGACTATAGTTTTAAAATAGGTAATGTCTGAATTGTGTTGAATTATTTCAGGGGAGTGCGATTTCACCCTCCCCCCTTGCCCTTAGTTATTAAGTCTTGCCCATCCCTAGTAGCACAATGAGTCCAAAATCCGTTTAAAACACGTTTTTTAACGTCAAAAAACGTGTTTCCAACGTAATGTGAACTAGTTGTGCTACTAGGGATGAATCTGACGGTCCATTCATATAAATTGACAAGAAATGCGGGTCTAATGGGAGGCCCTCGCCAGGCCCGTCGTTAGAAACACGTTATGGCAGTTTTTTATAAAATGAAAATATAAATTTATATAGGGTAGAAAAATTTGTATTGAATATCGTGAAATTCGAGTTCATTTCTATGGATCGCCATGAAACGGTTAAACCGTTGAATTTTCAGAAAACTTCTGATGAAGGGGGGCGATCACTTGAGATTTCTTGATTCCTTTGCTGTACGCCATTCTCAGTTCTCAGTAGGATATCATCCTCCAATTCATTCATCACACTTCATGAGTGTAGTAGGCCCGTTTTACTCGATGGGGCTTTTTTTCCGTATGGGGACCCATTTAAAAAGCGTCCCCTTTTTTAGAAGTGAAGGAGAGGAAGTCTCTTTTCAAATGAGTCTTCTTTCCTGTCTCGTTTATTTTATATTATTCAGTTCGCATTGGCTATCCAACAGGTCACGAATAGGGAAGCGACTGTGACAACGTTTTTGGGACATCCCACGCCTTGTGTTTGTGTGTGTATATATATGTTTTAGCCCCTTACCCACATGAGTTACGAATTTCGAAAAAGGCTGCGTCATGGAGCACGTCTGTTAAGCAACTCATACACGTGCCCTCATTCGTATGTTTAGCTTCAGTCAGTTTTTGATAGGTGAAACATGGATATACGAAAAAACGGTATTAAAAACCACACACACCCTCTTCCCACAACAGTCACAAGCCATTTTGAAAGCTCACCAGTATCATTTTGTAGAAATATCGTTTCTATCGTCCTATCGACTATCCGAAGAGTGTTGGGATTTTCACTGTTTCCATGAAACGCCCACTAATTGAGCGTCAGATCGACCGACCGTTATTCTAAATCTGCCTTCACTGGAGGTCTCAAGTGAAGCCCTGGCTACGCCCATGTCAACGTAGTTTTTTTTTTTCGCAACATCAGCATTTACTATCCAGCCATTCAAATGAATGAATTACTTTAGTTGACAGTCAGTTAAATAGCTTATCTAACTGAATTTCTAGAAAACATCCATTAGGCTTTGGCTAAAAGCAAACATTCCAATGTTCTGCTCGAAGGGGCATCTTCGTAAGAACAATGAGCGTCACCTGGCGTCCCTTTCCATTAGAGTTCTACCCCTTTTCCGCCACCTTCATCGTTTTGCCTATCTCTGCAACATTTCAAATAAGTGGGTGGAACAACGTAGAGCAGCTAGCCTGATGGACGTAAAAAGTATTGTTTAGTTGTGAAACAATTCGGAGATGCTTTTATTCATAGGCTCATTGAAAATTTCCTTTAAGAGCAAAAAGAACTGTCTAGAAATATGATTCAAAATGATTTTTTGCAAAAGTGAATGGGCTCATACGAAAGGAAACATACGGTTCTACGAAGTGGACCGGACATGGCGGCTTCACGGACGCCCCTTCGACGCCTGGGTGACGCCCATCGTGAAAAACACTTGAACTCTCAGTCCTTTTCAAAATGAACTGAAACATGGGGTACCCAACATCAGTGTTTATTATAGTGTCATTGAATATAATTCATTTTTTTTGGGTGTCCTTTTAATGAATCAGTAGATCTAAAATTTTAATTTTTGTAAACTCAGTTTGGAGAAGAATGTTAATCTTTTCACATTCCATAAAAAGAAAAACCTATTGTGCTGTTTTTATGCTTTCCTGTAAGTAAACTATCTTCACGCTTTACTGAACGTTTCTTCGAAAGCGAAGCACTGATAAAAAATGAAGAGTTAACGAAATACTTAAAAAACAAGGAAAATATTGACTTTGGTTCCTTTTTTTTTAATTCGAAAGAATAAAGAGCCAAAATTATTTCTGTCAATATCTCTTCCCCCAATTAAATTTTTCCGCGCTCGAATTCGTATTATTCAATTTAGAAAGCGCAAAAACTTTTTAATTACATATAAGTTGTTTTTTATCGTCAAAATATTTCTACAAAAATGTAGGAGCTGATGAAGAGACAACAAAAAATGTAAAGAAATTTATATATATATTTTTCATCACGAAAGTATTATTTTAAAAGAAAAACAAGAAATCTAAAACGTGTTAAACATATCGATTATAAGACGTTAGCGCATTTTGCATTTGCGCATGCGTGCTCATGTCACCCGTTAGGGTAACACATAACCAGATAGAATTTTTTAATGCTTTGGCTAGAAGATCCATTGAAATAAAGGCTATTGTAACAAGAACATTCACAGAATCTGGAGATCTAAGATGTAGATTCATTAATTGTTGTCGCATTTTTTCCAGTTTCTTAAATTAATCTGTTTAAGACCAAGCATTTTAACTTTTATTGTGTTCTCGCTTTTCCCTTACTTCGGCTTTCAAAATGTAGTTCATTAGTTGCAGAGATCCCCATTCAGCGTAATATAATTCTTATGAGTGCCCCTGTAAAATAACTATTTGTGATATATGGAGGATATATTTGAGATATATGAAGTTAATTTTCAATATTGCCACTGTCGACTGAACTTCTTAAAAGAACGCCGAAATGCCGCCATGCGTGCCAGTGGAATGTCCCAAATAGGGAGGTACTTTTGGGGATTTTTCTTGGAAACAGTTGTACCTTCAAGAAATGTTTTTTCATAATATCAAACTACTATGTTGATACTACATTTCCATGTCAATAGTTTTCCTGTGGGAAGTCGGCTTCAGCTGCACCAATGCTTCGAAATTGCGTAAATGAGCGCTAAGGACCCTGTTTGGGGCCCCGTACCGTGGGGCCCTGGGGGCCTTCAAAAATTTGAAACATTGGATTCACTTTATATGAAGATATATAACTGCACTGTGCAAAAATGTTTTCTGGATCACGTCACAGCCAAGATTTAAAGCATTCTTAAAACTGTTTTTTTTATGAAATTGAGGGTAATTTGGGGGCCCTAATTTGGGGATCTGACAATTTTCGAATGCATTTTTAATTTGAGATGTTAATATACAAGGTATATTATAGGATAAAATGAAAAAATTCTCCGAAGCACCTCTGAGCCAGTCATAGTCGAGACAATAAAGCGGCAAAAATGGCCCTCAATTAAATCGACGTTGCTCCTCTGGGGTACTTTGACCCCCCATACCTCTAAAACTAAAAGAGGTCAATCAAAAATATTTCAGATTTGTTCTTTCCGTGGGTAAGGCAACACAATAAAAGAAAATCATGAAATTCTGAGATGGGGATGGGAACTTTTTTCTATTGACCTGCCCGATTTGCTTTTGCAACGGCTCTTAAATGAACGGCCCATTTAAATGCAGGATGGTTATCAAAATAATGGGAACACCATCTATATAAATAAAATTAGACTTTTGTCTGTACATTTCTTGGAATTCAACAATTTTGCGATTTCTATCCGTTTCAAGCACCCTGGAATCCGATGCGACCCTCAAAAAAAAGTTTGTCTGTCTGTCATTCTGTCATTCTGTCCTTCTGTCATTCTGTCCGTGACGCTTTTTTTGTTTAAGAATTACGTAAAAACGACTGAAGCGAATGATATGAAATTGGGTGTCATGATAGGTGGTCACTCAACTTAAAACATAGGCGTCGAATTTTTAAAAAATCTTGATTGGATTTTGAGATTTTGCGAAAACCTTGTCAAACTGCGTAAATTTGTGTTCGAGCATCACGTAAAAACGACTGAAGCGAATGATATGAAATTGGGTGTCATGATAGGTGGTAACTCAACTTAAAACATAGGCGCCGAATTTTTAAAAATTTTCATTGCATTTTCAGATTTTGCGAAAATCGTTTCAAACTGCGTAAATTTGTGTTTGCACATCACGTAATAACTGCAAAGGTGAAAAAATAATATTGGGTGAAATGATAGGTGGTCACTCACCTTAAACTATAAGCATCTAATTTTAAAAAATCAATCCGATTTCGAGATTTTGCGAAAATCGTTTAAAACTGAGTGAATCTTTGTTCCTGCATTACGTAATAACGACTAAAGCGAATGATATGAAATGTGGTCACATGATAGATGGTTAGTCAACATAAACTATAGGTGTCCAATTTTTTAAACATTTTCATTAGATTTTCAGATTTTGTGAAAATTCTTTCAAAATTCGTTTATATTTCTTCAAACATCACGTAATAACGACTCATACGAATGATACGAAATTGAGTGATAGGATAGGTAGTTGCTAATCTTAATTTATAGGCGTTGAATTTTTAAAATATTTTGATTACATTTGGAGATTTTGCGAAAATCGTTTTAAAATGCTGAAATTTTGTTCCAGCATCACGAAATAAAGACTGCAGGGAATGAAACGAAATTGGGTGACAGGATAGGTTGTCACTCAACTTAAATTCTAGGCTTCCAATTTTTCAAAGATGTTGATTAGATTTTGAGAAAATTATTTCTATATTCTTAAATATTCGTTCGCGCATCCCATAATGACGTTTCAAGCGAATGAAATGATATTACTTAGTGACTCTCTTAACCTGTAATATTTTAACAATACCAAAAAATTATAACTTCGCTTTCTTTACTTTGGCAGCATACTCCATTCATTCTGTGTACTCCTACAATGCTGACGAAAGTTCTTACTTTTTGGAAATTTGCATTCACTAACCCGTCAAGGACGGGTACTTCAGCTAGTAGAATATAAAGAAGCCACTATTATCATGGTGTAGGACAGCCTTTGCCATGTGATGCTGCTTGGATTCGTCCAGGAATCGATTCGTAGGACTTCTGAATACTTTTTAGAGGAATATTGCACCCTTCTTCCATGGAGATAGTGTGAAAGTTCTGGGAGAGGCTATCGATTCCGTATCAAACGCTCTGGAATAGAGAATAACGGTTCAATTATAGGGAGGTCGGGTGGCTGTACAGGCCAAGGTAGCTGTTTCACTCTTGAGTTCCCGGCTCCACAAAGATCTGTTGATTCACAGCGGAACTGCCTAAAATGCCTTACCGCATTGACGGAAAGTGGGAGCTTTTATCGCTGATGTGTGACAGTACTTTTGAATGAAGCAATCGTAAGTTTCGGAAAATGGTGACAAGCAACCGGAATCTTAATTTTTCTGTACGAAATTTACATTTTGCACGTAAGCATGACTCATCCACGGCAGGTGGGGGGGGGGCACAGTTGGCGCGATAAAGCTTTGCTTGGGGCTGCGGGAGAACCGGACAGTATGTCTGTTTCTGTCCGGCTACTCGCCCAGTCGCCGCGAATGCAGAAGACAACGGTCAAGGGGAGGGGGGGTCGGGGGGCTGTGGTCTTTCTTACTATGCAATGGATAGTCATTTTGAACCCACAGCTGGGTCGCAAGAGGACTACCCATCGAAAACGGCGATCTGCAAAAATAAAAGCACTGCAATGCAAAAAGTATTTCAAAAAAGTGGTGGGAATACTGAAATGGAAAAATTGCATAATATCAACGCTTATTATGCATTACAGGGGCTGCGAATACGTCAGACTGAGCGCATTGGATGTTTCCAGGCGGCGCGTTGCATCTTCGTGGCTATTAAACCCTTGCGCACCGGGGACGTACGTTTCCACCTTACATGCTCTAAGATAGAATATATATATATATATTGAAATATTACAAACTATTTTTTAGGGTGGGGGGAGGGGACGACGGCGGTTCACAGTTGTTATGTCGCTATAGATTTTAAAATCTAGAAACTTTATTATAAAATCATACAAACTAAAAATTTTAGAAACTTTATTATAAAATCATACAAACAAAAAATCTAGAAACTGTGTTCTGAAATCTTAAAAACTGAAAAATCTAGAAACAGTATCATTAAATCTTGCAAACTCAATTTGAAAACTTTTGAATTTCCTTTCATTCACTGCAGTCTTTATTTCGAGATGCTGGAACAAAAATGGACGCAATTGAAAAGAATTTTCCCAAAATCTCAAAATGCAATCCATGTATTTTAAAAATTCGACGCTTACAGTTTAAGCTGAGTGATCACTTATCATGTCACCCAATTTCATTTCATTCGCTTCTGCCATTTTCATGGGATGCCTGTGTAGTTTCTATTAGGATTGCTTGTATTCATGAAGGTAGGGAGTCTTGTTTATTAGATGACAACGTTAAAGAAAACATCAATAACATTTATTTAATTCAAAACTATATATGAAGCACAAACATATTAAACTTTTTTCCTTGACCCCATTTTTAAGAACACTACCGTTTTCTGATTGTTTTCTCCTCTCTGCTGTTGCCGCTCCCGAACAGAGAAACTTACCTCTCATGGAGTTCGATCGTGACGAAACAGCCTGAACATAAATGTACGCAATATTTTTGAGTATTTTCCCTGTATTTATGTGATACATTTACTTTTAGTGACAAAGCTTCATATTATTATACTAGCTGAAGTACCCGTCCTTGACGGGTTAGTGAATGCAAATTTCCAAAAAGCAAGAACTTTTGTCAGCATTGTAGGAGTACACAGAATGGATGGAGTATGTTGTCAAAGTAAAGAAAGCGAAGTTATAATTTTTATGTAGTGTTAAAATATTACAGGTTAGAGAGTCATTAAGTAATACCATTTTATTCGCTTTAGTCGTAATTATTTGATGCGTGAACGAATATTGACGCATATTGAAATAATTTTCGCAAAATCTCAAAATCTAATCAACATTTTTGAAAAATTGGAAGCCTAGAATTTAAGTTGAGTGAACACCTATCCTGTCACCCAATAACGACTTAAACGATTTTCGCAAAATCTTGAAATCTGATCGATTTTTTTTTAATAGATGCTAATAGTTTAAGGTGAGTGACCACCTATCATTTCACCCAATATCATTTTTTCACCTTTGCAGTTATTATGTGATGTGCGAACACAAATTGACGCAGTTTCAAATGATTTTCGCAAAATCTCAAAATCTAATCAAGATTTTTTTTAAAATCGGCACCTATGTTTTAAGTTGAGTGACCACCAATCATGATACCAAATTTCATTTCAATCGCTTCAGTCGTTTATACGTAATGCTCGAACACAAATTTACGCAGTTTGAAAGAATTTTCGCAAAATCTCAAAATCCAATCAAGATTTTTTAAAAATTCGACGCCTATGTTTTAAGTTGAGTGACCACCTATCATGACACCCAATTTCATATCATTCGTTTCAGTCGTTTTTACGTGATGCTTAAACATAAAAAGCGTCACGGACAGAATGACAGAAGGACAGAATGACAGACAGATAAACTTTTTTTTGAGGGTCGTATCGGATTCCCGGTGCTTGAAACGGATAGAAATCGCAAAATTTTTGAATTCCAAGAAATGTACAGACAAAAGAATAATTTTATTTATATAGATTGCAATTCTTTTTAAAAGAAAGAAAACAATAACTAGAATTTTGATTCCAGATGCTTTTTGCAATAGTTCATGGGTTCGCCGCAAATCTAACAGTTATTCTAAATTGACCACGCCCTTTGTCTTAATGGGACGCCCCTTATTTCCTACCGTGACTTCCTGGTCACGCCTCTCTTGGCTACATGCAACGCCCTCGCTACTTCCCTTGTGGCTTCACGTGACGCCCTCCCTTCGCCCATTATTTAAAAAAAAAAACATGTTAAAACAACTCCCTTTCAGAATAAAAATAAACATACGGTACCAACATCTGTATTTATGATCCTGTCATTTAAAGTTTAAAAAAAAAAAATTGCATTCTCTACAGTTTTCTAAGAGCTTCCCTTAAGGGCGATCCTCTACTCTGTGTGGACGCCTTCGCTGGATAAAAATGATAATTGGTCTGAAAATCCATCGTAGGTAAAACTTAGTAGGTATAAAGCTCATACAAAATGAGGAAAACAATCGCTTCCACCAAAAAAAAAAAAAGAAATGTTATAGCAACGGCATTTTTTGCAAAATTGTATTGGTTTGTAGTCATTTCAACCATTGGCAAGTAAAGGTCGGGGGACAAGATGTTTCCTATGGTTGAAAATATTTCCAAGTAGGTAATATCGGAATTTTGTTCAATTGTTTCAGGGGGGTGCCATGGCTCTCCCCCCTTGCCCCATGTAAGTCATGCCTATGAATTCAACCATCAGTTCATCTAAATATGACAGGAAATTCTGGTCTGATACGACGCTCTGGCCACGCCCCTTGTGGAGACATGTTAAAGCTATTCTTTACAAAATGAAAATGAATAAATATATATAGGGTAGCAACCTCTGTATTGGATCCTGCGAAATTGGAATTCCTTTGTATTGTTCGCAATGAAACAGTGGACCCGAAATTTCCAGAAAACTTCCGTTAAAGATGGGCGGTATCTTACGATTTGGTTATTCGTATGCTCTTCTATCGGATTCTGAGTTCTCGATAGGATACTATTCTCAAATGGGTTCGTCACCTCATGTGTGCAGGGGGCACATTTGACTCAGGGGGACATTTTTCATACGGGGACACTCTTAAAAAGTGCCACTTTTTTTTGGAAATGAAGGAGAGGAAGTCCCTCTCGACGTTATCTTCTTTCCTACCTTATTTCGTTTATGTATTTATTTTTTTCCAGTTTGCATTGGCCATTGATCTCTCATAGTTAAAGAATGAAAGCGGCTGCTACAACACTTTTAGTACACCCCCACGACCTGTGTGTATGCATGTTTTGGCCCCCCCCCACCCCCTTTGGTTGCAAATTTCGAAAAGTGCCGCGTAAGTGAGTACCCATTTTGAGAAACTCATATACATGCCCTAGATCGTATGATTAGCTTATGTCGTTTTTGATAAGGGAAATATCGAAATACGTAGAAACGGCTTACTTCCCCCATAAAAGTCACAGGCCATTTTGAAAGATCACCAGAATCATTTTGCGGAAATTCAGTTCAGGCAAACTCCCCTACAAGCCAACGATTGTTCTTTGATGTGTTTGGTTGTGAACTATTAAAAAAGAAGGGAATGAACCTTTCCCTGATATTGCGAAATAGAAGATCCGCTGGAGAAAAAAGATGGCTGCGTTCCCGCATAGGTGGCTTCCACTGAGGGATGTGCCATTCTAATGCAGGGCCATCGACAAACGCTGTACTGCGAAAATACGGCAACATCACAACTCGATAGGTTTAGACTTCATTTTCACTCAATGTAGCCATGACAGGCTAAACAAATTTATGAAACCGAATTGATTAATATGGCATTCAAATAGATACAGTGGCCTATTGCCCAAGGGGCTCCTGTTTCGAGACGGATGGAAGGCTTTTGAAACCGTTTCGTTCCCGGAAATATTTTACTGCTTGCGATTTAGGATTCTTACGACGTCCAAAGGAGGCATTTGTACATTTCGAAGCACACCGTCCATCTAAGAATCGAACCCTCTCTCTGATTCCCTACCCAGTATCTCAAAAATGAATCCTGCAATTCTCTTCGTCAGAACAGCCCTTTCAATCTCAATCACGTTATCAGTTTTCATCTCCTATACTAAAGCCTCTGTCTACCCCTATTCATTTTTACCCAAATCTGAGGGGCTCTACTCCTAAAGGCGCTCGAACCTTGTTGCATCTAAACTCGATTGTGAATAAAAATGGGCGCATGCTATGCAAAAGTTTGGACACGCCTGGTCTGTAGTGTCCCACCGTCCGTAGATGGGTTCCGAGAGGCGGTTACCTCCCTATCCAGGTCAACGCCCAAGAGAGGAGATCTCTCTGAAATCTGTTCAAGAAGGCGGATCGCGCCAACAGTGGACGCCCACAAAGAGCACGGTTTCTCTTTCGAAAAGAACGGGCGTCCGGGAGATCTTTCCACTAAGTAGACGCCCAAAACGAATCAAAATTTCGTTTAATAACACACATAATAGGGTACTCATGATGATCATTTTCATGATGACAGCGGTCAGTTTTACTGGATGACTTCTTCTCTGGATGCAGGGACTTTTTGACAACGGATGAAGACCAGACCCGATGTGCCACGCGAAGGGATCCTCTTGCGGACAAACACACAGTTATTCGTCATTCTACATTCTAACATACTTGTTTGTCGAGTGTTTTCGTCCAGTCAATCTACTCTCGTTAAACTGGTTCAAAGAGACGTTTACCTTAAGTGAACGCCTACTGGAACCCATTTAGCTTAAATCTGTCCATGTAGGAAGCTACCTCCATAGTTCACGCCCACAAAAGCAGACTTTCTCAGATAACAACGCTGTCGTGTTTTCCGTTAGAAAAGTCCTTAGTGTTCTGCTTGCAGGCAAAGCCGAATTGACACATTTTTGCTCCCTAGGCCAAAGATCATAATTGTGCCTTCCCCCCTCGAAAAATGGATTAATAGTTCCAATTTAATATGCATAATAATTTGTTTTTTCTCATCAGCACTCTATTTCACGTAAAAAAGTGTTTTATAAAGTACAGTTTTTAAGATTGTCAGATATTTTACATTATCTATTATCATTTCGATAGGAAGACCCTGAATTTTACCATTTAAAGCCACAAAACAGTTCAGTTTTGTGAAACTTATGAAAAGTCATCGCAAAACAGAGGATTGCATTGTAAACTTCGTGTGGTCCTTGGACACGTTAACTTTCTGCAAAACTTCGGTATCAGTTTCTGTTCTCAGCATTTTTATGGGTAACCTATCAGAATCAGAATGCACTTTTTCTGGCGATCTTTTAGATGGAACTAAGAAACCAGAAATGCTCGTTTCATTCATTGCGCGATGTTTCACCGGTATATTTTGGATGAAAGAGTTAATAATGCGTTTTCAATATTTTTAAAATTAAAGACGCGTTACACTCAAAGCAACAAACTTTTTTGTCGAGCAGACATATTGACCGTTCTGTGCGTGAGTGTAGTGTGGTTCTTTTTTCGGAAACGTTGGGATATCGGACGAGCACAGACAGTTAGACGCCTTTTCGATGATAACTTACTTTGAATAATTGTTCTCTCCGGTACCCCTCCTTTCCTCAACGTGATTTTTCTGCAGCGTCTCTTAGTTTCAGCGACACATGTTGTCGACTTGGATATGGTCTGTACTGGGGTGCTCTAAGAGCAATTCTGTGTCTGTGGGGGGGCAATGGATCTCCACACATGGGTTTTCTATAGATAAGAAATTGTACTAGGGAAAAAAGGAATTTTTCACAATGGATCCCCACAGACGTCCTCTAGGCGTCCACAATGGATCCACACACTGTGTGTGTGTGAGGGGGGGGGGGGGTAATGGATCTCCACACATGGGTTTTCTATAGATAAGAAATTGTACTAGGGAAAAAAGGAATTTTTCGGAAGCCATAAAAGTATTTTTCTTGGGTAATGATCACTTGAAGTAAGTCGTTTTCGTTTCTCCTTTCCAGTCCTTTTCCTCATCCGTGGTTGTTCTGCAGGGGAGTTCTTTGTTCTGCGCCCTTTAGACCGCTGCGCCCTAGGCCATGGCCTAGGTTGGCCTTATGGGAAATTCGGCCCTGCTGACAGGACATCAGACATCATAGAACGCTTACGGTCGGTGAAAAGGGATCGTGCAGTCAATAATACAGGTGTGTCTGGTCAGTATCTGTAGCCAGGCGTTTCGATAAGGGGGCAGTGCAACCAGGATGGCTGTGCATTTATAAAATTCTTGTCTTCTCCTCCCCTCAGAGTCCTTTAAATATTACACAAGCCTATTTCCGTCCGTTTCATATATGGAATTGTTCCTATTCATTGAAATGCGTGTTTTAAATTCGTTATAATATAAATTTAAATTTGTTTCGATTCTAATTTATGTATCGTGCTTCATAAGTTTCATGCCTATTGACGTATATTGACTTGTCTTCTCCTCCCCTCAGAGTCCTTTAAATATTACACAAGCCTATTTCTGTCCGTTTCATTTATGGAATTGTTCCTATTCATTGAAATGCGTGTTTTAAATTCGTTATAATATAAATTTATTTGTTTCGATTCTAATTTAGGTATCGTGCTTCATAAGTTTCATGCCTATTGACGTATGTTGGAGCACAGACGGACAGAACGATGATCATAAACACTTTTCAACTTTGGGAAAAGTTCAATAGTAATGAATTTTATGGCTGCCGTCTTAAAAATCTAGTATGTCTCTCAATCACTGAAGCACCATATACTGCGTACAACCGCCCTCTCAGCTCTCTAGCTTCTGAAAATGTGTATTGGTGTCACTCGCTAGGCATTTTGTATTTTCTTACTTTCATTTTTTACCTTCTGAACCTTTTGCCTTTTTAGCTATACTATTTTAAAACTTCAAAATAAACGCAACTTAATTTTTACGCGAAAGAAAACATATTTTTCGAAAGAGCCTGGAAGGGAAGAAAAAATACGTTCAGTCTACATTTTTTCGAAGCAAATCTCCGGAAGTTAAATTAAGAATTTTTTTTTCAGATTTTATTTTTATCCAAAAAAGCCTTCAAAACGTGAGTCCACTTAGGCGTGTGTTTATCGTTAAAATTGACCAAGGTTGAAGTTTGTTCAAGGTACTCTATTTTATTTAATATTAGTGGGATTTTTTAAGCTTAAAACGTTCGATGATTATGAGGCTGCTTTCTAAGTATTTATTTTTACCAACTTCATTAAAAGGAGGAAATTACTATGTTCTATACGTGATTTCTTTTTTAATGTATGTACAGCGATCATTTTTTAAAGGGTGGGCTGATTAAACTATTTCTTAAATTCTTTTTTTGGGACGGGGAGGGGAGGGAAAGGGGCTAGCTCACGTGTAGTCCCCTATTAATCGGCTAACGCTCTGATGATAGTGTCGCTCCGAAAATCCGAAAAAGCCGTGTTATGTAAACCATTACTTCATAGAGTTGCCAGTAACGTCGTTGGTTTAATGTCAAAAGTCACCAAAGATGGCCAATTTTAGCGATGGATCACTAAGTTTGGGCGTAAAAAAAAACCAGTTCCCGAAACTGAACTCTGATTGGCGATTTCTTCTATATTGGGCGATAATTAGCCAAAAACCCTAGTATTTTCAATAGAAATAATGGTACAGCTTAGAAAAGTTTTCCGGATGTCAAAAGTAGCGAAAATGGGCCACTTCTGGTTGCACGTCCGTGCAGGCATCCACTAGAAATTTGTCAAAAATGGATATTTCCTACCAATTTCGAAAACAGACATTTTTCCACGATTATAATGCTTCCATTCTCAGCACAAGAAGCAAAAACGGCCTCTAGATGTGCATGCAAAGGAAAGCAAAAGCATGTGGTTGCTTGGCTAGAATTATGACAACAACAGTTGTCTGTTCTTACTGATTTTTAAAACGCTAACAAAATCATAATTTATAATAATCTCGACAATTCATTCATAAAGTAATAAAATACTATCCACGGAACTTAACTATCACAAACGTAAAATATAAACTGCGTGGTAAAGTTCAATTCTAGAATATAAGAGAAAGTGAATTAGCTAAATAAAAACAAATCCTGCATACATCATGCTAATGTTGCCATCTATGAACTATAAAATGTCAAATAATGACTCTCATTAGCAGAATTCATGTAACAGTCAGTTTCACTTTATGTGTGTAACATTTTTATTGTATGCAGCAATAAAATCTGCATTGACTCCACTCGATTTTCCCCGAATACTGGATGATTATCAATTGCTCCAATCAATATCATTCAACTTAATCGAATAGAGTGCTCAGACGCTAGTACACTTCACATGATTTGAGTGTATAAGAATACTTTTGTGTAACCGCGTAAAAAACTGTAAACCATACACTCACTAAAACTTATGCGTTATATTAGGCAGTGACCTATAATACGCGTACCTAATTGGAGCTCAATGGAATGCACCCTTGAGACCCTAGCTCACTTTAAATGATTTGCATTTGTAGGCCTTATGTATAAGAATATTTTTTGCAACCCCCACTATCCGCTTTACAGACACCAAAATCTATACAGGTTGCTTCACGGTGACCTATAATATACATACCCAATGGGTACTCCGTCGAATGCACCGTTTAGACTCGCGCACTTTCAAGAATTTACGTCCATAGGCATAATGTAAAAGAATTCTTTCTTGTACGCCTGTAAAGAAGCTATGTCCTGTACGCACCCAAATCAAAAAGGTCGCGTGAATGTGATCTATGATACATAAGCCAAATTTGAGCGCCATCGAATGCAACCTTTAGTAGTCACCGTGATCGCACACACTTATGCATACATTAGTGTTAAAAGAGCATCCATGAATGGAGAAGACCTGAAAACGGGGGGAGTATTTAAGGGGCGGGGACCGAGGCGGGCCAGGTCTTGATTAATTATTGAAGTACAGCTATTTTAAAATATTTATATTAATTCTCGTAACAATAAGGTTTACAAGAACGTTTTCCCCCCTCCGAAAATGGAAGCCTCTAAACGCTACTGCCTCAAAACGTCTCAATGTATCAATATCTCAGAATCGAAATTTTCTCGATGACAATACTTTCCTTACAGGATACATAATCGAAATGTAAAAACAATTTCGGACATAGGAGTGACTCAATCGTTATTTCAAAAAAGATTTCACTAGCCATAGATACTCAAAAATGTTAAAGGCCATTTTTGGGATAAAAAAAACTGTTCTCTTATCTCAGGTTTCGAGATAAAAGGGAGGGGTGTAACTGCTAGTGAAATATAGAAATAAATAAATAAAAAGTTTTAAATAAAGTATTTTAAAAGATATCGTTTTCGGCTTCAAAACAGCGGATAAAAAGGGTTATAGACTTCGTAACTATTCGCGATATTTTGTGCTCTACGGAGACAGCGAACCGAGATTGTGACAGACTGGATGCCTTTGGGTGGTTTTGCCACCGAAGAGAAAAGATTAGCTGAGGTGCTCTGTCGAACCCATTATTATTACTCTTTTGCTTTATACGTTGAAACTTGTAAAATGTTTTAAATTTTAGATTTATAATAGCAGGTCGCTTTTGGGATTACTTTTCAAACATGTAACCTGTAAGAAAAGTATTGTAGTCCTGTAAAAATGTCAACTTTGAGATTCGGTTGAATGGACCCGTTTTGAGGTGTTCCGGTTTTTCATGAATGATATTTTTACGGGGATGTATGCATGCGAGTGAACACGACAGCTGCTAAAACGATGCATTCGATGGAGCTCGAATTTGGTAGCTATGCTATAGAGCACCCTCCCACGACCGGTATTGATTTGGTTGTGTATAAGACTATTTTTTACAAAGCTATAAGAAAGATTTCTTTTACATTATGACGTCATTATTACAGCAATAATCCGCAATGGGCTCGCCTCCCACCCTATTACGTCAGCAATGGCCATCGTGATCCCACTGCAAAGCCATATGGCCACGGAGGGCAGGGGAAGGTGTCGGGGTTTTCTGCTGTTTCGTGTCATAATGGGGCGTCACCTTTCGTCAGCTTTTCTTGACAGGTCGTAAGGTGACCACCCATCGACCTCAGCGGAATCGAGAATACATGTCTTCGAGCAAAACTCTTTCCAAAATGTGGTGGTCTACTTGAAATGGAGGAATGTTACATTTTTGATACTTGTTATGCATTTGAATTGCGCCGTTCGTAACAAAAAATACTAATACCGAATTTAGTTTTGCGAAAACAAGTTAGAACAGCCAATTCTTATTAAGGGCGTATGGAAAATAGCGGTGCTCATAATTTTGAGATCTGTATCTTTCTTATGTCGCAAATAGTTTAATTCGCATGCCCATGCCGGAAAGAAAATCTCTTGTAGTTGTGGCTCTTTATTTTTTTTTTTTTTTTTATCCTTTCCAAGATAAGGTACGTTCATTTTCCAAATGGCACACTCAGGCGATAAAAATGTTTATATTTCGTTGATTATTTACTAGCTTTGTATTATGTTTATAAAAGCGGTTAAATGGGCGGACAAATAAAAGCGGATAATTTCGATTCTGCAAGATGAGTGATTGTGTATGACAGTGGTGCGCAAACTATTTTCATCTGCGACCCCCTAATTTGTGTAAAATTTGGTCGCGACCCCCTATTTTGAGTATAATTTTGTCGCAACCCCTGCATAGACAGTAGAATTTTCTTTAATTGAAAACGAAGTTACATTGAAATTCTTTCTGGGAGTTGCTCTTACAGAGTGTTTTTAAAAGAGTGTCGCGACGTTATCGATTGAAATAACGCGTTTTTAAAATAGCGCACCCAACTTATAAACCACCCTAAAAATGTTATAAAAGTTGTAACATTATAAAAATCAGTTAATGAATCAACACATAATTTTAGTAAACAATGCTTTATTTATGCATATGGATATAAATATATTTTAATGAAAAATATTTTTAAAAAACTTTACATTATAAAAAGTCAATGTGAAATATGTGCTTGCAAAGAGCTCATGATTGTTTCTATGTTCGGATCTGTATTGGAAATCGCAAATCGTAAGTCATCCTCTGGATCCAATCGAGATCGATGTTTTGTTTTAATGGAAAATAATTTTGAAGATCACTATGCATGATTAATTTGCAGATCACTATCCATGATAACGTGGTTTTGAAGCCCCGTGATAGCGATCGCGAATATCGCGCTCGTAAAATAATAATTGTCAGTTCCTTCTCTTGTATTATTTCAGTTCTTTGAAATGAATAATTGCAGATTTTTCATAAATGTGAATCTCTTTGAATTTGGCGACCCCCAAAAATTATCTCGCGACCTCTTCGGGGGTCGCGACCCCCGGTTTGCGCACCGCTGGTGTATAAAATAAAGCAGACTACTGATTTCGTATTGGATTTTTTGCCGTTTCGAAATAGCTGATGCAAATACTGCATTTCTCATTTTCCCCGAAACATTGCTTGATCATCATCCAATAAACTAGAAAGTTTGATAAAATATACGCTTATTTATCGCGAACACAAAAGCAATTTTTGATTACCTTACTAAATTATCGTTTGAAGAAAAAAAAATCTGGAGTGACTCCACTCGACTTTCCGAACACTTACGATTAAGATCATTACCAAGCACTTAAATAAATTTTAATCGATGAATAATTCAAACATATATACCAAATGGAAACTCAATCGAATGCACCGTTTAAACGCTTGCGCACTTTCAAGAATTTCTCCCCATATGCCATTATGCCATAACATAAAAGAAACTTTTGTCGTAGCCCTTTAGGAGAACTGTAAGTCCTATACACACCAAAATCAATACCGGTCTTAGGATGGTGGTTTATAACATGTATACCGAATTTGAGCTCAATCGAATCGACCGTTTAAACGCTAGCGCACTTTCAAGAAATTCCCCCCATAGGCCATAATGTAAAAGAAATCTTTGTCGTAGCCCTGTAGAAAAACTATAAGTCCTATACACACCAAAATCCATACCGGTCTTGCGACGGTGGTTTATGACCTATATATCCAATTTGAGCTCAATCGAATGCTCCGTTCAGGAGCTATCGTGTTCACTCACATACACACATACACACACACACACACACACACACACACACATACACATATACATACATACATCTCGTAAAAATAGCATAAATGGAAGTCGAATTTTTTTTTATGATTACAATACTTTCCTTACATGGTACATGTTCGGAAAGTAAAAAGTGACATCCATTTTTTTTATTTACATTTATAAATATGTAAAAACACTAAAATAAAAATATGAAGTTTGATAATTAGTTAAATTATTTAGTCTTATCTCTGAAACTTTCCACGAACTTTTTGTGCGTTAAAGACATAACAATAAAAAGAACAAAATAATGCTGTTAATTAGACACACAACACCCAATAACAAGGATATTTTGTCGATTCAAATAAATAATTGTGTTGATTTTAACAGAATGATCCATTCAAACAAATAGTTCGGTTAAATTAAAAAAATATTTGGTTATTTCAACCAAATGGTTTGGTTAAATTGACAAAATATTTGTTGAAATAACCAAACAATTTTAACAAAATATTTTTTGTTAATTCAACAAAAATTTTGTTGGCGATATTTCAACAGATGATTTTGTTGATTTAACAAAATATTTTCAGTGAGCAACTAGTTTTAAGTGTTCTTAAACTGCCATTGTTTAAATGTGAAAATGGTTGAACTTTGTTCTTAATGTCAGCTGAGTGCAGCTAGTTGAAAAACTAAATTATCCGAGAGAGGAGTCAGGCCGCATTCGTAAACGCCAAACACCTTAAACTCGTGTGACGAGTTTCCATCTAAGGTGTTCGTAAAGGAAACTGAGTGCATGCAGTTTATAAACTAAAGCATTCGTATAAAAAACTGAGTGCGTTTAGTTTCAAATTAAATAAACTGAGCGAGAAGCAGGTTCGTCCAGTTGTTTAGAGGACGCATTTGCTGCACGTTGTTGTTATGAAATAACGTCCGTAGTTACGAAAAGAATGTTGTTATGAAAAGCACTTTAAGTTTGCTGAAGCTGCTAGAAACTTCAAAGAAGATACAGAGTTTTTCAAAGGTAATCGTTTTCTTGTATTTTTACTTTCCGAACATGTATCATGTAAGAAAAGTATTGTAATCATGAAAAAATGCGACGTCGAGATTTTGATGTATTGACACGTTTTGGGGTCTTTTTGAATTCATTTATGCTGTTTTTACGAGATGTATGTATGTGTGTGTGTATGTGTGTCTGCGTGTATGTGAGTGAACACGATAGCTCCTAAACGGATCATTCGATTGAGCTCAAATTGGACATATAGCTTATAAACCACTGTCGCAAGACCGGTATTGATTTTGGTGTATATAGAAATTATAGTTTTTCTACAGGGCTACGACAAAGATTTCTTTTACATTATGGCCTATGGGGGGAAATTCTAGAAAGTCCGCTAGCGTTTAAACGGTACATTCGATTGAGCTCAAATTCGGTATATTTGTTATAAACCACTATCGTAAGACCGATATTGATTTTAATGTGTATAGGACTTATAGTTTTTCTACAGGGCTACGACAAAGATTTCTTTTTCATTATAGAATATGGGGAGAAAGTATTGAAATTGCGCTAGCGTTTAAATGGTACATTCGATTGAGTTTCAATTTGGTATATATGTTTGAATTATTCATCGATTAAAATTTATTTAAATCCTTGGTCATGATCTTAATCGTAAGTGTTCGGAAAGTCGAGAGTAGTAGATAAATGGGAGTTCTGCCCAGCCGGATCCCATGTTAATTCACCGGATCCTCCGGAGTCTCCGTTCGGATGTTGTCCCTGGGTCGAGAGAGAGAGAGGGGGGCGTGGTCGGACCGGATGTGGGGAGCGGAAGTTCGAAGGGTTGATAAGAATATTTTTTCCTTTTTTCAAATAAGGGGACTTCTAATTTTTTCAGACTTTAACATATTTTTCAGATAAGGGGACTTGTAATTTTTTTCAGATTGTGACATATTTTTCAAATAAGAGGACTTGGAAAAAATTTTCAGACTGTGATGCATTCTCTCATGAAAATAAGGGACTTTGACATAATTTTAAATAAGCTATACTTTATGAATTAAACCTGAAATAAAAAATATTATTGTAATTAAATGAGGACCCACCAGCCGCCCGGTAGAACTCGTCTACCGCCTCATTTCAAATAAAAATTCTTACTATGCTTTTCCACGTCACGCTAGCCTCGCATGAATGGAGACAGGGCGTAGCACAGCAGACGCGTTGTTGTTTTTGTTTCTTTAAATAATAATTAACTATGTGGAGCAAAGAAATGAACAACATCCCCAGGAGGCCACAAACAAAAGAAATCTCCACACAGTATACCACTGTTATTCACTTGTTAAAATGGGTATATATATTTTTTTATCTTTTTTATTTTTTATTTTTTTTATTATTTTTTTTTTTTTACAAACACTCATAATGGCCATGAGCGAGTGTATGCACTCCATCCTCTAAAACATATCGCTTATCATCAAAAGCGCTTAGAGCTACCTTATTCTGACAAATACTGAATAGTTTGTGCTTCTCACTTTGGATTCGATAATTAAGTTCTTTTGTGCCGTCTAAAGATTGTAAGCATCTATAATATTGCTCATGTGTTAGGCGTTTGCGTATGACATGACGTGCAACCCCCTTTGCAGTCTTTTTTTCACAGTCTTCAGTTAAGATGGAGTACATCTTTGCTCTTAACCCCACAAATTCAAGGATAGGTTTCCCATTCAACTCATCCTTGAAACATCCAATCTTCTTTTTGTTGATGCTGCTATAGAGAGGATGATCTTGCGGGTAATCTGAAGTGTCATAGATGTGGGCATATTGCTGCATATCTTGATAAACATCCTCCGTGAAAATTTCATAAGTGAGAGAGTCAGTATCCGTGAAGAGCAGATTCGCGTTACCCCCGTATTGCTTTTTTATGACATTATAGTGGAAATCATACATTATTAATTTGCTGAGTTCTAAGATGCAGAACCCAGCATAGATGGGACGATTTAATTTTAACGTTTTCTTGATGCGTTTCACTGCCACCAGATCTTCGTTAAATATTGTGAAACTTTGGAACGTTGGACAAGCCACTCGTTTTTCGGCAATTTTTTTGTTGTTCACCAATTCGAGATTTATTCTATTCCTAACGTTCTCCATGGTCTTGCCGTATACCGAATTGTTCATGAGTTTGAAAAAATCTTTTTCAAACGTTGAAGTGGCGTGCTTTCTTTTTTCAGTATTGAATTCTATATACTTCTTTAACCATGGAGACTGATCAAATTGCAACACTTTATGAATTTTAGTAATTTTTAAGCCTAGTTGAGTATACAGTTGCAAATTTCTATAATGTGTAATGTAATTTTTTTTATCTTTTAAATTTGGAATTAATTTGGTTGAATTAGTATATGCTATATCTTTTATCATGAATATTGATAACATTGAAAGATCCTTAAGGGTGACAGTTAATTTCTCGGGAGCTAGGGGGTAGTCATTATGTGCATCATGCAGTTCTTGGGGATACTCCAAGTCCACTTCTAGTATGCAGCCTTGCGGTCCGTCTGCAGGCATCGATAAAATAGCTTCAATATCAATGTCTTCAGGTGATACCCACTTAAAATTACCATGTGGTAAGCTCTGCACCATACTTGCGCCGTATAAATTATTACAATCTAAATATTGTATGTATGAGCTAGGCTTTGAAGGGTCATAACCCTCTAAATACTTATTATTGGCCTGCGCCCAGCGTTTGGTGATGGTGGATATACCTCCTCGAATGCCCCTCTCGATAAACAGATGCATGTCTATGTCCGTGAATAACTCTAGGGGTCGGTGTAACATTTTAAGGGAAGCTTGCCATGCAAGTCCCGGAGCGGTCATGAGATGTGCAGCATCCAAGTCGTAATACTGTTTGCACAGCTTCCTAAAGTTTTGGAACACATCTGCCAACTGAAGGACATCACTTTTAACATACAAGTCGTGGTACTCTCCCAGATTTTGGATGTTGAAAGCTTGCCAAACAGTTTGTGCATGTGCGTACTCTTCATCAGAAATAGACTCCTGTGTCAAACTACTAAAAAATGCTTCTTGAGGAGGTAGGCAGGTCTCATCGAATTTCTCAAAACAGGACATGTATTCGTAAGGGTAGACACCTTTTCTTAGCAGCAAATCTATATGTTGCGATATATTTTCCTTTAGAAGGGTGAACTTATCCTTGGGTAAATTGGAAACTAGCTTCTCTAAGGAGGTTGACATAAATTGGAAGCTATCTATGAATTGCAGGGAGACTTTGATATTTTTATACTTTTTGGACAAGGAGAAGGAAATATATTTTTCTATGTTAGTTGGAATAACATCGATTTGGTGATCTTTAAATTTTCCTAGTCCTTGCATTATTATATGGGTGTCATAGTTCTTGCTATTATGCAGGACCACGGGGATCTTCTTCTGTAAACGGTACTTTAAATTGCATTTATTATGCAAAGCCCCTCTGTAACGACCGGTAAGATGATCATGATCCCTTACACGATCATTACCTAACGACTTCTTACATAAAAAGCAGTTCACCGTCTTCTGAAAAGCCTGCTCATCTTGCGGGGACATCTGGATGGGAACGTTTGCTGTTAATTTAGCAGACAGTTCATCTTTTTCCTTAATCAAATTTGATAAAAAATGATCCACTGCATTGGGTCCTCTATAATATTGAATGGGCTTGTACGATTTACCATCTGGTCCTACAATGATATAAGCATATCCACATGCCATGTGCTGACTCTGCTTGTGGGTGAAGGACTGCCGAGGGTTCTGTTCTGCCGCGCTGATCGGGATAATTAAAGACTCAAAATCTGCATAAACGATATAGGGAAGAGGATGTTGATAGTGTTGTTTCTTAAAATATAACAAACTATCTTCTTCGGTAGGCATGTAAATTTTTTGTACTGCATGTTCCTTACAATACGGTATGTGTTCTTTTAAACTCCTCTCTTCCGTAAATCGATGCATGCATCGATAACAGTAATACATGCGACTATGATGTTTTGTGAGATCGCCCAATAATCTTGAAAAACTTCTAATGAGACAGTAATGTTGGGTTTCTTCATTGGCAATGAGTAATAAATTAATGCAGTCTTCATCCTCTCGGTTTGAAATAAACAAAGGGAAGACTTCCTTTTCATATCCAAACACATTAATTCTTAAGTTGTTCAGTTTTTCAATGAGAGGCATTTTTGATATGGGTACCGGAAACTGTATATTTCCCATCTTGATTTCCTCTTCGAAGGCTTCATAATGATGTATTCGTTCAGGATAATCTTTTCGATCGATATTCATCATGTGAGCAAGTAAACACCATACCAAACACTTTTGATCTTCATTTTTGATATTAATTATTGCCTTCTTAGCTGCAAGTTGAGGGGGGAGGGGGATGTAACTGCTAGCCGCTAAAGGATGGTAGACTGCACAACAAAGTTCTAATTTTAAAATTTTGTGCAATACCCAACCGGAACCTCTCTGTGTGAACTCATCAAAAGTATTTTCAATTTTTTCTTGGGCCTCTTTGATATGCCCTTCGATGGTAAAGGGTGCAAGCTCAATTAGACTTTTGCACCGGAAATGGCAAGTGATTATATCTTCCTCAACCTCTTGGCTTATGCGCGACATCTGAACTTTTAATACCGCGTACCACTTGATGGGATTATCTTCTAGTTCCTCTTGCAAATACTGGTTTACTTTAGGTGAAGCTTCCTCAAAAAACAATTTTAAATCCGCTTCGTTTTCTTCACTAGGCTCTATCTCGTGGGATGAAAAAACATCCAAAATTTTTTGTTTCTTAGCCCGCTTTGAATTGGAAGTGGATGGACCTGCCTTGCGTTTTTTATGGCTTACGCGGATATGCTCCTGGAGTTCAGTTTTTAGTGAAAATTGCAGGGGGCACTCATGGCATTGGAAGCCTCGACTATGCAATTGAATATGCTTATTTAAGTCATGTTTTCGGGTAAAACTTTTCTGGCAAACTTCACAAGTAAAGGGTTTAATGCCAGCATGAATCTTCATATGGCGAGTCAGATTATTCTTTAGAGTGAAGGATTTTCCACATTGGTCGCAGATCTATAAAAGATCCAAAAAATGCGACTTTAGAATACGTATTTAAACCCACATACAATAAACCTACTAGAAAAAATACCCTAACCAATGTATGGATTGTACCCTAGTAAATAAATACAAGTAACCTATTTCGTACCTTAGACTTACCATACTTTTTAACATAAAATACACAATAAAAAAACAATCATACCTTAGAGTATATTCAATAAAAACCCAATCCTATCAACACCAAAATTTTTTAAACCATAAACACATTTTTTAAAAGTAATCAACTTAGAAAAAACACATTTTTAAAATAAACAACGCTAAATTTTTTTAAACCATAAACACATTTTTTAAAAGTAGAAAAAATATTTTCAAATAAATAAACACAGCGTATCAACGCTAAATTTTTTAAAACCATAAACACATTTTTAAAATAAATAAACAAAGCGTATCAACGCTAAATTTTTTTTAAACTATGGTATGCATTTTTAAAATAAATAAACAAAGCGTATCAACGCTAAATTTTTTAAAACCATAAACACATTTTTAAAATAAATAAACACAGCATATCAACGCTAAATTTTTTAAAACTATGATATGCATTTTTTAAAAGTAGAAAAAATATATCAATCCATTTTTAAATAAATAAACACACCAAAATTTTTTTTAACCATAAACACAGTTTTAAAAAGTAGAAAAAACACATCAATCGATTTTTAAAATAAGCGTATCAACGCTAAAAATTTAAAAGTATTCACACCACATGAACCCTAAGTACTTTTTAATATAAACATACCTTACTAAAAATATATTTGCAGCATGCACACATTTTTATCATTTGAAATAATTACCTAAACTTAAAAAGTGCAAGTGCACTAAACATACAAATTTTTAAATATCCCTTTACACTCAACTCTTATTAAAACATGAACTGGAAGTGATCCAAACACACATGTCTTTTACTTAACTCAAAATGTCTGCGTATATAAACATAGTACTAATTAAATATAAAAATACCGATTTCACTTAAACAGCATTACATAATAAAATTTCATTATTTATTTACGGATTGAGCATAACGCTAAAAATCTGATGTATAGTAAAAGTGTTCTAAGTACTTTTTAATTTATGTCATTAATACACTCAATCTTACTGAGTACTTATTATCAGAACATGAGACACAAAAATAATCATCCTTCTAATAAAAGTATCAATTTTACTTCGCATCGTTTTTAAATAAATATTGAATAACCTCTTATTTTTAAATACACTGTTACGATGCTTTTCTTTAAAATATACTTTAAAATAACACTTACGTGACCAGTAGAGGGTCCCGCTTGTAAATCACTAGATGCCTCTTGAGCATACGAAGGTCCAGGTTGAGGCTCTAAATCATCAGCTTTATTACCGTCGTCTGTAAGTCTGTTGAGCTCCTCCATTGGCACTCCAAAGTCGATAAACTGAAAAATATAAAATATAGAATTAGGTTATGGCAACATAATACTTTATTCATTAAACAAGCTTTTCATTACGCTAATAAATACTACTTAATTACCTAAACAAGCTTTTCATTACACTAATAAATTAAATAAACAAGCTTTTAATATTACGTTAATAAATTACCGAAACAAACTTTTCATTACGCGAATAAATACTACTTAATTAAATAAACAAACTTTTAATACTACTTAATTACCGAAACAAGCTTTTCATTACGTTTATAAATACTACTTAATTACCGAAACAAACTTTTCATTACGCTAATAAATACTACTTAATTAAATAAACAAACTTTTAATACTACTTAATTACCGAAACAAACTTTTCATTACGCTAATAAATTACCGAAACAAATTTTTCATTACGTTAATAAATAGTACTTAATTAAATAAACAAACTTTTCATTACACTACTTAATTAAATAAACAAGCTTTTCATTACGCTAATAAATACTACTTAATTACCGAAACAAACTTTTCATTACGCGAATAAATACTACTTAATTAAATAAATAAACTTTTCATTATGTTATTACCTAAACAAGTTTTTATTTAACGAATTGCCTAAACACAAGTTTATACGGAATAAAACGTATTAATGATAGCGTGCGTGAAATCTAAGCTTTAAACATATTAAATGTACTAGAAACATTCAACCTAACAACATAATCTCACTTTTAAAAATGAGTCTAAATAATACACCAAAATTTAAAATAAGCTCATTATATTGTTAAATAAAATAAAATAAAAAAGAAATGTACTTACTTTCTCGTCTGAAAAATCCAAAGTGTTATTCACTGAAGAAGTCATTGTCGAATACAACTTTGCTAAAAAGTTTTTAAAGAAAAGAAATAAAACACGTCTTGATAGTATGAGAGCTGAACAAAAATTCGTGCACACTTTTCATTGAATAGAATAGAAATGATCTCCTTATCTGCTATCCTTATAGTAGTAGAGGGAGATAAGGAACCCTCCCGATGACTCAATAAGCATTGGTCATCTTAGAACTGCCCACCTTTTCTGATAAGCCAATGTGTGAAGATTAGAACCTCCCGATGACTCAATAAACATTGGTCATCTTTTCCCACCTTTTCTGATAAGCCAACGATTCCCCCGCTTAATCGCTGATAAGCCAATGATACCCCCAATTACTCATGCACAGCATTGATAACTGGTAGGAACACTATAAGCCATTTCTAGTTTAAATTTCTATGCGTTCGGACGCAATTTTACTCGCTCTTGCTTTATAGTTTTTTAAAAGTGTTTTAAAGTTCAAAAATGACTTCTAATAAAGATCAACTAAATTTTGATTATACTCCAGAGTTTTATACTCAAAGTGATGCAGATAAAATATTCAACGAGCTATTGGAGTTACCATTTCAAACGCTCACTCTGCAAATTTCGGGTAAACAATATACCCCCAATCGCAAGGTGCTGGCTTTCGGTGATGATGGATTAAGCTATGAGTTTTCAGGAGCATCTGTTGAAACTCATCCCTGGTGCCCCCTTCTACAAAAGCTGCGTGATGATGTGCAAAAAGTGACGAGTCAACAGTTCAACTACGTGCTGCTGAATTATTACCCAGACGGGACTTCAAAAATTGGACATCATAAGGATAATGAAAGCAGTCTAGACCCGTCCGTGCCGATTTGTTTACTAAGTTTCGGTGCTCAAAGAAGCATCGAATTTAAAAGACCGAATTGCGATATGGTGTCTATTCAGCTTGCTCACGGTTCCCTGTACCAAATGAAGCACCCAACGAATAAACTATACACGCACGGAATACCCGCTGAACCTGACGTTAAAGAATCCAGGATTAGCGTGACTTTTAGAAAATTAGTGCCTTCCACTCGTAAACGTAAATTAAACTCTATTACTACCCCTGCTCAGAAAAAGAGTAACGTGGAGGACTCTTTTATACCCAGCGGTGACTGGTTGGAGCAACTCTATGAAGAGAGGAACAGTCTTCTCAGCTGGTGGTCACTCGAATGGGGTATGTTTATATTGTTATACTGTGATAAAGAAAAAGGAATTCGTCTGCATATTCGCGAGTGTAACTACATAAACGAATATGAATGGTTTCCTACCAAAAGAGGGATACTTATGCTGCCTCAAACTTGGGCTGAACTGAGTGAAAAACTCTGTGATTTCAATTTGCATTATTCTAATACCTCGTTTATTGCTAACAATCAGTTAGCTGTATTTAGACATGACGAGGAATATTGCGTGCTCCAACAAATTTTTCGAAATGAGGATGTGTATTCTTTAAAACCATCATGTGCTAAATTGTGTGAAAGCCAAATATTAAAATTAAATGAAATTTCACCAACAATAACGCAAATTCTTGTGGATATTCTTTTTACTGTGTACTTACCACAACTCTTATGTGTAAATTTGACACCCTGTCAGCAAGACATGCATGACAGTGCTTCAGTGAGCAAAGAGAACATTTATAAAGAATGTATACAAGAACTTCGATTTATTGTAAATAAACTCTTTTCGTGTGAAGGGTGTAAGGTAAACTCACCCGGACAAAACAGACATTGCTGTTTACAGTTGTCCGATGCGGACAAATTTCATCGCGTTGGTAAAAAGTGTTATCTTTACCTGAATATGCATACTATTGCAAAGACATTAAAAGATCAATATTGTAAATGCAACTTCAATAAGGAATTTTTCAACTCGCTGTGTGTAAAGGATTATATGCAATTTATTGAAAGTGAGTTTAAATTATAGTATGTAAAAATAAATGTGTTGATTTGTACCTAATTTGTTTTTATTTCTGTGTATATGTGTCTATTTATTTTAAAATCTTTACTAAAATAATTTTTAATTCATCTAAAAATAATGTTTAATAAGAAAAGTATTTTAATTTATCAAGAAAAAAAATTAATCCAGTTTAAATATTTTCAAATGTTTTTATTTTTAAGTACTTAATTTTAAAGTGCATTTATTTTTAATCTATATCAAGAAAAAAAATTCATCCAGTTTAAATATTTTAAAATGTTTTTATTTTTAAGTACTTAATTTTAAAGTGCATTTATTTTTAATCTATATCAAGAAAAAAAATTAATCCAGTTTAAATATTTTAAAATGTTTTTATTTTTAAGTACTTAATTTTAAAGTGCATTTATTTTTAATCTATATCAAGAAAAAAAATTAATCCAGTTTAGATATTTTAAAACGTTTTTATTTTTAAGTACTTAATTTTAAAGTGCATTTATTTTTAATTTATCAAGAAAAAAAAATTAATCCAGTTTAAATATTTTCAAATGTTTTTATTTTTAAGTACTTAATTTTAAAGTGCATTTATTTTTAATCTATATCAAGAAAAAAAAATTAATCCAGTTTAAATATTTTCAAATGTTTTTATTTTTAAGTACTTAATTTTAAAGTGCATTTATTTTTAAAAGTGTTTTTAATTTATCAAGAAAAAAAATTTTTTTTAATCAGGAGCTGACTTAAACTAAAATAATTTTAAAATGTTTTTAATTTATCAAGAAAAATTTTTAAACTATTTTTTATTTTTTTTTATTTTGAAACGTTTACTTATTTCTTTAATTGTAAAATAATTTCTAAAAGTAATTCATTTTTAACATATTCAGAATTATAAAGGGGATACCTTAAAACGTATAAGGTTTTATTCATGCATGTTGTATTTAAATGAGTGTCTTAGAACAAATAAGGTTTTATTCAAGAAATAATTTTTCTTGTGGGGGGTAAATATTATATCCCTCTTAATTTGAATATCTCTTTGCATTTAAAAAAAAATTACAAAGTAGCAATATCTTGCATCGCAGGAGATTGTGCTGTTTGATAATATTATCTATTACAGATCATTTCCTGTTTTAGCAAGTAAGATACACAAAGTTAGTTTATCTCTCAATGCAAATCATTTCCTGTTTTACCAAGTAAGATACACAAAGTTAGTTTTTCTCTCAAGTAGATAAATATATTTTAATTTGTTCTACACTTAGTACATTTCCTGTGAAACAGGAGAAGTAAACTAGGATACATTATATCAATAGTTTGATTATCAGAGGATGTAGACACATGGGTTATTTACAGTTGATTACTATTTCTGTGCTTTACGTGGGAAAAAGACGATAAACAATTTAGAAAGAATCAAATATTTTATTCAAAATCCCACTTTACATTTTCTAAAGACTTCCGCTTGGAAGGTTTCACATTTTCTAGTCTACGTGATTTTACAGGTGGATTGCGTTTTACAGGAGGCTCCGTTTTAATAAAAGCATGCTGATTTTTTATAAAATGTCTAGGAATATTCAGGTCTTCCATTGCTTTTAAAAATATGTCTCTGCCACTAATGTCCGTTTTCCTTCGTGTGGTGAAAACCATATTGAACAGGTCAGCCACATTGGATGAGGGAATGTTTTCATTTTTATACATGAGTTGTCCATTTTGATCCCAGTGTAGTACACTCGGATTTCTTTTTAACAATTCCAATAGAGTTGCTGCCTGTCTTTTCATTGAACCAGGTACAGAATTTAAAATAATGTCGTCATAGGGATTTTTCTCTTGCTGTATAATTTCTTCTTGCGGTTGCTATGAAGCAGCTGGTTGTACACGCCATGATGAATCCGCTTCTACATTAAGTTGTACAGGTAATGATGAATTATAGTTTTCCATGTTTAGTTTTTTTCTTAAAAGGGCATAATATAGTTTCACTTTGTCGTGCTCACTTTGACGACTATTCAATATTTTCATCATTTCTTTATCAAATTCACTCATTTGCTGTTCCGTTGGCACATGTCTGTTCAAAACCTCTTCTGGGACGAGAGCATACTTCTTTGCAATCTCCATTCAGAATCATGAACGGGGTATGAGACTTGTAAGTACCGACAGGGCAGCAGGTAATAAAATATTTAAAAATCCCCCTTTTTGAACAATTAGCTTACGTTTAACATATAATGGGGATTTAGTAGCAAGCTTTCGTAGAGTATTCTTGTGTTTTTTTAAAGAGGTCTTTTGCTTAGGGGAAAGCGGAATGTTTCCTTTTAATAAATTAAGACTACAGTTGCAGATTAATCGGATACAAGAGTTTGGGAGCTTTTTTAAAAGACTTTTTCGTAATTTGATAGGACAAATTTGTAAAAGTTGCAGGCGATTAAGATCCTTTTTGCATGGTGTCATCTTGCAAACTAAATAAAAATTTCAGAATGTTTCTATTTATACATTTTTCAACTGATACACATATTGTATCTGATTGGGTAAAATGTTGGTGCGCAAACGCATTTTTTCATCAGTTTGAGGGTATAAATCAATAAACAAGTATGAATAGGGTTTTTTAGTCGCGTCTTCGTAGACTTCTTGAAAAAATTTTAAATGTCTAGGGAACAATTGCCTTCCCAAATGTGTTATCTGAGACATATCTCTACGATTCTTAAAAAGTACAAGGTAATGTGCGTTCAAGGTTATCTCCCTCATTTGGGAACCTTGGTGAAAAAAGTTTTGTGTTATAAAAATAACACTTATATTTAAATGATGCGAACCTCTCGTAAAAAGTTGACATATGTTTTTACTGTTTCCGCATTCATGCATTAGATCATCTATTATAAATAATGTATTATTTCCTATGTATTCTCGATAATCAGATGGAAGCCCTTCTACAAAAGTTACACCCTCTATCTCATCGAACAAGCTTTGATATATTCCATAGAACCATACTATTTTATCCGGTACTTGTGAAAACATTTCCCGTTTGAAACTGAGTAATTGTTTCGTCCAAAAACTTTTACCACTTTGCGTGGGAGCGCAGACCACCAAATTACACGGGGTTTGCAAGACTGGAAAATCCATTGTGAATGAAGACAGACACATGGTGAGTACTGTTTAAATAGTTTTTTTATTGATAAAAGTTCACATAAACATGAAATCGTTTGGCGACAAAATTATACACTAGTTTGTCATTACATATACTTTTTGGTACAAAAGTAGACACAATTTGATTTAATGTATGACCTTTGGATTTACAATAAAGATAATATGTACAGTATTGCCCACAAACAGCTGTAACATTACTTTGTAACTTGAGTCGGTTAAAGTTTATATTGGGATATCTCGATGCAAAGTCTAGAATAGGTCCTTTAAAGGTTTCCGGCGCATTTCGGTAAGAATCAAAGAACTCAATCTGGATAGGCGAATGTAAATAAAAAGCAAGCCAGTGACTTCCTTGTTGAGTAGATCGATCAACATTCACCACGAGAGAGGCAGGGTACTTTGAAATTTTTTCGGGTAACTCGTCACTCGCATACACATCCAAAAAGTGCTTTTTTGTAAAGGGATCCGTAGAAAGTACTTGTCGCAGCTGAAATGTATTCATTCTTCTTCTCAATTGGGGTAGTCACATAAGACGTGACGCGATTTTGAAATTTCAATCACGTTTTCAAATTCAGCATAAATAAATACGGAGATGGTCTTGTTCAAGGCTTTGGCAAATTTAATTTCTAATCGTAGATTACCTTGGTGTTGCAAGCTTAAATGAGGCCCATCACAGAGATCCGCGGTCAAGTCGAAAGCATAGAGGGTGTGGCCTTGTGCAAATTCTTCTCGGGTTAAAAATATACCCTTATCTTGATTAAAACTCGAAAATAGACGATGATAAGCACGTATGTAACTGTCGTTTTCAAAATTTAACTCTAGTGCTTTGCTGGGCAAGGGGTTCCCGTCTACAAATATGCTTAAATAGGAAACGTCACAGTCATCAAACAAAAACGGATTTAGGTTATATTGTCCGCTCACTGCAGCATTATCCAGACATCCCACAATCACACGTTTGGGCATGACTCCCAGAAACACATTGTCTTGTAAAAAAGACCAACTGCCTGCAGAGACAGAATACAACTTGCACATAACTCGATCAATGGGATATTTAGCTGAAGTTTTCTCCAGAGCTTTTGCATGTCCGAGTGAAACACCGGGACTCACTTTCACTTTTCTAATAAACAATGATGCATGCTCTAATATCACGTCATATTCATTAGCTGTAGCAGACATCAAACAAAAATTGGGTTTGCTGCGTGTCATTTTTATCTTTACATCCACCATGTTCAGTAAAAGTCTATTTTGCTGGAAAATATCGCAGTGCAATTGGCCAATCATATCTAAAGTTTTACTCTTAGAAGTTAGGTGATAGCGTTTCTTGAGTCCTTCGTTTGCATCGGTCGTAGCCGTGGGATCGGCTGTTGCCAGATTCGTATCCTTGTAAAAACAGGAACAGGAAAGTAAGCTTTTCTTGGCATCTTCCCCATAATTCATTAAAGTTTCGATGTAGGCTCTGTACGGGTAAGTATTGCTCGATGTCGAAATCACTCGCTCATTCAAACTAACGTCTACTTGCGAAAAGAGGGCATGTAAAAATAAATTAACAGGGGCCACGGCATCCTTTTCGTCCAGGTCGGCACCACCCGACTTTACAATTTTTACTTTCACGTAGATGTGAGACGAAGAGAGGTCTAAATATTCTTCTCCGCTTCCAGATATGTTAAATTCTACAGGTCCTCCATTTTGTATGTTGGCAATAGGGTGATATTCAACAAACTGTCCTTTTTCGATAGCCGTTTGAGTAGGGGCATCACAAATAAGTCCAACTCGGATTTAGCGCAGGCTACCGAGTCCTTGTGAATTAAACCGTACATGATTAAGCAAAAATATCGTGACCTTTCACCTTCTTGGTTCGTCTACGACTGACGTTTTTCACACGTCGCTTCCTCTTTTTATTGCGTCCAGATCCAATCATCGATTTCACTTTAGCTGCTGCTTTGTCGGTGAGCTGCTTCCCTGCTTCTTTCATGCGTCGTCTTGCGGCTGTTTTAAGGTCCTCGCCCTTAGATACGTCATTCAAGATATCCACTCCGCTGTTAAATAAATGTCTACCAATAGTCTTTGCACCGCTCTTGAGCATCGGTACTGCTGCTCTAAAAAATGATCTAAAAAGACCGCCAAATCCGTATCCTTTTTGAAATGGTGCTCCTTGATAAAAATTAAGTCCATTGCCAGACTGATGCGTATAATAATCCTCAAAGGATTTTTGGCAACACTGATAAGGGACATACATTTTCAAGAGAGGTATTTTTGCCTAGAATGAAGTTTCACGTACGAGCGTCCGCGTTCAAATGGCACTAATTCACCAGTGTGGGTCCTTATAACGATTTCGATCGTCTGAAAATTTTTTCTCGAGAGCGGTATATAGTGAGGGCGATCAAACTGGGCACTGATTACTTCACCGTCCTTCCCAGTCACATTCACAATACGCAATAGCGGTGCTAATACATCGCCTACGATCTGCGATTCTATTATATCCGAATACACCATCAATGTCCTGTAATGAGCACACGGGTCTGCAACATATGGGCTTTCCGAAGTCGTTTCAGTGTTTTCTTCAAAACATTCAATTTCGCAAGGATCAAAACCCAACAGTTGAGATAAGCCAGGGTACAAAAAAACTCTAGCCTTGTTTTTCACTGAAATGCGCACGCGCTTTGTTACGTTGTTATATTCAAAAAATATTTTATTTTCAATATCTTTAATGCGAATGGCGTTTAAAATTTCGTAAACAGAGTCATAAAATCCGGGGGGTACGCGTCTACCTATTATTTTTCCGTCGCCTAAATCAAATCCAATCAAATTATTTTGAGCATTCACATTATACCAGGTATGCGGATACATAAATTCCGCTAAACCTACCTCCCATTCGCCGTTTAATTCAATGGGGGTTGGTAAACGCGTGATAAAATGAGAAATTTTATTCTCGGGAAAGTAGTTCATAGAGCTATCGCTCGGTAGTGTTAGATAGAAATTCATCTTTACAAATGTCGTTTCGGTACTATGATTCCTCTATTTATAGTGCGAATATATTTTCGGAAGGTATCCATAAATTAAATTTTTGGGGGTAACCTCTGAATTTCACAAAGTATTCTACACGTCCTCGACGTGTTCGCTTTTTTAACACTTTTTCTATATCAAAGTTTTCCTTGGGGTGTACTTTTTGAAGTTCTTGAGCATAAAACGTTCCCAGAATAGGTTCGCCCATCAAGTCCTTGATCCGGTACACTGGGGGATCTCTTGCCACACATTCCGTCACGGTAAACAGTTCTTCCGACCAGTTGGTTTCATAACCTTTCTCAAAGGTCAATTTATGTTTGGATACGCGTACTGTATCCCCCATTTTAAAAACGCAGGGCTTTTTTGGGATGTTTTCCATATCACCGTATAGGGTAAACCACACATCCTGCTCATTAGACTCTGTCACTTCTGCAGGCGCTCGTTTAATACTCGAGTGAAAGGTGTGATTGTAGCTGTGCACCAATTGGTCCAAAACGTCTATATAGCGGTAAGTTCGTTTACTCGTGAAATATTTCCACATTTTTGTTTTCAAAGTACGATTAAACCTCTCTACAACGGACGCCTTTGTATTATTGTACGTCGTGAAAAATCGCACGTTTTGTTGCTTTAAAAAAGATTGGAATTTTGCATTTTTAAATTCGGTACCTTGATCCGTCTGTAAAAGTTTAGGTTTACGCTCCGAAAAGAAGGAACGGAAAGCATTCACAATATCCTCTCCCCGCTTCGATTTAAGGGGGGCCACAAAACTATATTTTGATAGGACGTCTGTACATGTCAGGAGGTATCGGTATTGATCATTGTACTGTTTTAAATTTTGTAGATCCACTAGATCCGCTTGCCACTGATGATCTTTCGCATAAACAATTACTCGATTTGTCGGGAATTTCCTGCGCGCCGGTCTGTGAAGAGTGTATGCGTCCACCCCTTGTAACCAATTCCGAATTTGCGGTTTGCTTACTCTTCCTCGAGCAGCACGGTATAAGGCATTTACACCACCAAAACTTGCCTCGTGAGCTGGGTCGTGATACGCTTTCTTCATTGCAGCATAAAATATGATTATTCGTTATATTAATCCTCAATCGCATATTCATCACAGAGAAAACGTTATGTTTCCCGTTTCATTTAAGTGTAAAACAAAATCAACCGCAAACTTATCACTTCCGGTAAAACTATAGATGAGCGTCAAACTTATACACATATACATGCATGTCACTCCTACAACTTCACTCGACCAATTCATTTTGAAAACTAAAGTATAACACAATACACCTACAATTTTATACCTGAAGGATTCTCGGCCTAATGGACAACAATCATTAGCCTATGAATTCTTTTGTAGGTTGCGCGTTCAAATTTGAAAATTTTTTTCCAAGTCCCCTTATTTCAAAAATATGTCACAATCTGAAATTTTTTCCAAGTACCCTTATTTCAAAAATATCTTAAAGTCTGAAAAAATTACAAGTCCCCTTATTTGAAAAAAAAAGGAAAAAAATTCTTATCAACCCTTCGAACTTCCGCTCCCCACATCCGGTCCGACCACGCCCCCCTCTCTCTCTCTCGACCCAGGGACAACATCCGAACGGAGACTCCGGAGGATCCGGTGAATTAACATGGGATCCGGCTGGGCAGAACTCCCATTTATCTACTACTGTCGAGTAGAGTCACTCCAGATTTTTTTTTTAAATCTAGACTCGTGCCTAGATAATCCATTCCTCTTCAGTTATGCATGAACATGCCAATCTTTTTTCACTTACATACGTTGGCGCATAGGAAGCTTAAATCAGAGTCACTCCAGATTTTTTATTTTAGTAAACTCCAAAATGCATATTTTTAGTGTTGAAAGAGATATTGATTGAAACCGTAATCATCAAAGGTAATCATTGTCTCGCATTTTTCATTTTAGTAAATTCAAAAATGTATGTTTTAATGTTGAAGTTGATTTAAACCGTTATGAGCGAAATTTGAACTTCTCTTGCTAAATACTTTTGATAAAATGATGTTTGAGTTGAAATTTCTAAATTTTGATCGATGCACTTCAATTACGGTCACTATTTGTTTTAAAAATCCTGTTTATTGTATATTGAGTATGTGTTAACTCTCCCCTGCAAAAATAACAGACGTGAAATGTAAAAAAACACATCCCCTTGGAAACGAAACTCAATAAACTGAAGTTTTTCGTAAAGGCAAAAGAAACTGACAGCCACTGATAGCACTCAACACACGCATTCCAGTTTTTTTACGAACGTGTGCAACGTTCGTGAACGCGTGCAACGAGCTTGTCGTTTACGAATGCACCCTCAGTTCGCTTATTTTTCGACCGTTTGCTTACAGTTTCTTGGTATTTTTGTGATAAACAAACGCACTACCTACACAGCGAATCTGAACAAACTGAAGTCATTCTTGAAGTCGGCAGAAGCTAACAACGGCTGCATTCGTAAACGCCAAACGAGTTACACTTGTGCAATGAGTTTCCATCTAAGGCGTTCGTAAAGGAAAGTGAGTGCATACAGTTTTTAAATTAGAGCGTTCGTATACAAAACTGAGTGCGATTCATTTCAAACGAAATAACTGATCTCTGCTAAGGTTTCGTCAGCTGTTGAGAAGATAAACTTGCTGCACGTTGTTGTTGTTTTCAAATTGCGTCCGTTGTTATGGAAAAGTATGTTGTTGTGAAAAGTATTTTACGTTTACAGAATTTTTCAAAGGTAATCATTTTCTTGTATTTTTCATTTTAGTCATTTCAAAAATGCATGTTTTAGTGTTGAGATTGAAGTTGATTTAATACATTATAAGCGAAATTTGAACTTCTCTTGCTAAATACATATGAAAAAATGAAGTTTAAGTTGAAAATTCTAAATTTTGATTTGTGCACTCTTTCTTTTTAAAATCCTGTTGATTTTATATTGAGTATGTACTAAAAACTCTCCTCAGCAAAATGAACGCATTCGCGAATTGTAAACAAACACTTCTCCTAGACAACAAAACTCAATAAACTGAAGTTGTTCGTAAAATCAAAGGAAACTGATAACCACTGACAGCACTCAACACACGCATTCCAATTTTCTTACCAAAACTAGTGCAACGAGTTTGTCGTTTATGCAGGCAGCCTTATCCAACAAACACTTGACACTGGAAATGAATCCAAACATGTTCATGGGGTCTGTTCTGTCACGTTCGTTCAGGTATATGGGCAACCTTTGGAAAGTTGTGGGCCAAAATTTAGGATGTTAGCGAAGTCACGGACCGTATAATTGGGATTCATATGGGATTTTGAAATGGATTATATTGAGTTTTATACAGGGTTTTAATACGTTTCGGATCAAAATCAGGTTCAAAATCCGTGTCGGACCAGATCCGGCCCGCGGGACGGAGCTAATTGGTGAAGTATTTCGAAGCGTATAGTAAAATCTAAAAACTGGTAGGGAGAATCTGTACCTAAAGCTCTACCGTACCTTGCAGAATACCAACATACGTTAGCAGGTTGCGAAAGACGTCAGTCTGATTTCACACAGCAGAACGTTCGCTTAAACAAACGTGGCAGAATAGAGTCCAAAGTCATTGGTTGAATATTTTACTCACCACTATAACGGCTCTATTCGCCAAAAACTTGACACTCGAATTAGTTCTAACTCGTATGCTTGGATTAATCCGCGTATCCATTATTTGCTTAATAAGGCCGTAAGAGTGCTAATGACACCTGTTCCATGTTTTGCACGAATGCGAGTGGATTCGTTTACGAACTCAAAGCTCTGAACACAACCAACTTTAAAATAATGAACGGCAGCTTCCTCTGATGTCTGACACAACAACTAAAGGCTTGTACCACGAGTCGTTGAGTGTTTGCATCTACCACATACCAACGCTTTTCTCTGATGTAAATAGGCTGTTCAGCGACAGATTCAGCAAGTATGAATCCGTACAAAATGGTATTTGTTTTAAGTTAGATAAAAAATACCAGATACATATTGTTCACTTTTACAAAATGCTTTCGTTCAATATTGGAGTAAAGGCGTAGTTTGCACTTCAGGGTTGAATGCTGGAACTGGAGTTCGACGAAAGATCTGTGTCAAATCTAAGGTCTCGAATGGAAGATTCGTGGATCTATTAAGATAGATCAGGCTTCGGAATGGATATAAATGGATTGCCAAGTGGATCGTGACCATTAGAGAAAATGTGATACTTTGCCGCCGTCAATGGGTATCTACTCATATAATTTCCAGTATATGTGTTGGCAAAGACAATGAGCTGTTCCGTCACAGAGTACTTTTATACTGTAGTTGTTTTTATTGAGATCTGATTCGAAATCTTGAATAGAGTGGCTCAAATTGGGTCATGAACTGCTGTGGAAGAAACCGTGTCCCATACGGTGTACAAGAAGTGGCTCACTAAGTTGCTCAATGTGTTCATTTTTGGAATGCGATGCCTTACGTTGTTGATGAGTCATTTTCATCACATTATGCTTTGTAAAATGCTTGTGTCGAACTGTGTAGTGCTCGGCGAACAAGCGAGGGAACTTGTATTGAATAAGTGATCTGTTTTATAGCCACTGGATGCATCACTCGGCAAAGATGATATCTTCTGGGACTGCAATTGGACGGACTGTGTCCATGGGTGGTCAGCGTCGGTGCAAAACAGGGATTGTAGAAGAGAAAAGGATGGGTAAGTCAAACACATCATTTATAACGGATCGCTTTTGCGGTTGCCAATGCTTCTCTTGGTGTGTTCCAGGGTTTTAAAATACCCCATTGTTTGTTTGTTTTTTCAGAAAAGGGTTTCATCAGAGTTTTTGGGTGGTTTTAGCTCGGTTTTGGATTTTTATCAGTGTTTTATCAGGGTATGTTGGGTTTTATCTGGGGTTTTTAAGGATGAGAATGCTTGAGGAAATTTTGCAAATTACTAAATATGAATGTTTACAAACTGAAACTAAGAACTGTTGTTTAACGAAGAATATGAAGTACATTAAACTATAGCTTAGAGCAACGAATTAATTACAAAAATCAATTACACATGAAACAAATTATAATTTGAATTTGATAATGAAAAATTTGTAAATGTTGTGTGGCAAATGTGGCAATAGTGTGTAGTGATAATAAATATGTTGTTCTAAATTCTGATTAGAATAAGAGGGATTAAAAAAAAATAAATGAAAACAGACTTCGAATTACTTCACCATAAATAAAAATTAATCGCATTCTAAATTAAAAGGCTTTGGTCAAATTTTCACGAAGTATAGCAGATATTGCCAAATTGAGTTTAGTCTTGGAGACTTATTTTTTGACGACAAACTTGGCGATAACTCGCCAAAACTGGTAATATTCCGCCATAGAAATAACATTGTGGTTTATTAAAATTTATTGATGGCAGCTAAAAACGCCTTCTTTATTTTGACGCTTTACCGCTTATCTGTTAATCTGGAACGTGTTTTTACTGTTTCCACTCATTTAGAAAACGGCTAGGTGTAAGAGAATTTTTAAAGTGTCTAAAAAAGACCTTAGCCTGTAGATGTGTGATCAAAAGAGAAAAAGTCTAACAGATCAGACATGGCGGAAAGGCAAATGTGCAATTTTTCGCCATAAAAATAACATTGCGGTTTATTAAATGCATTCTGCTGTCATTAAAAGCCTTTTTTATTTTAGCGCTTTATCGCTTATTGGCACTAGGGTGCTATTTCGTTCACGCCCAGACTTTGTCTACTCGATTCTGTCGATGTGATTTGTAGACAGGTTTTGTAGAGATGAACTGTCACGGTGGAAATCTTTTTCAATGTGTTTGCCACATAACGCGGAAGGGGGGGGGGAGAATAAGTCTGACAAGGTTTGCGATTTTTGATAATGGATCACCAAGTTTGCGGGGAAAAAAACAACTTAAAAACCGAACCATGCCTGGCGATGGTTGTAAAATAGCTTTTGTAGGCAAATTTAATATAGATATGAATTCCAGAGATGTGTTTTATGCAACGAGAAAGACAAATATAGCACACTCATGGATTATGATCTCATTCCGAACAGTATTTAAAATGGTGAAGTATAGTCTGAATATGCTTGGCGAAGATTGTAAAACAGTTTTAGCAGCTATAGATTTCGATTCCAAAGAAGTGTTTTGTGGAACAAGGAAGAAAAGTAAGGCACGCCCATGAATAATGATACACTTTTTAATTTAATGAAACAAGGAAGAAAAACAGGGACGGCGCATGGATTATGATACGCTTTTAATATACAGCACTTTAGTGAGTATTTAAAATATGAAAGTGTTTCAGATTTTCTCCAAACTTTTCTCCATACAAATACATTGTGGTTTGTTCACGACATTGACGGCAGTTATAAACTCCTTCTTTAGTTAGCGATTTATCTTTTATTTCTTTAATTTTTCATTTTTCTGTCTGATACTGGATCTTTACCATCGAGGGTAGCTTGAGAAAAGGCAAATAATGCAGGGAGCGCGCGATCGTCATTTGGCGGATTAGAATTTTTTGTCTCTAGCAGAAATCCGAAATTTTTCACTATTTTCGCTTCATACTTTTGGCGTTTACCTTTCTGCGCCCGTATTTTCTCATGGAATGTTTTATGTCACTGTTTTAATGGTTAGATCAAAGAATGCTGTGGCAGTCAAGATCATTTAAGAGAATTCACCAAGACGTTTCGTGGTCGATGACTTTACCCAAAATATCGTCTTCAACGAAATGCTCAGTTAGAATTTGTAACTCTATTGGCTCATTCGTCATTTAATATCTACTCTTCTTTTTTTTACTTAATAAAGATAGTTAAAAACAAATTTTAAAGATTTCAATCATTTCATCGTCATTGTAGAGTTGCTAAGAACTGGCGTGAAACCTTTTGTTTACTTTCTGTCACAAGTCATGTTCCGTTCGCGTCGCTCTTCGATTTTTCCTGTTAGTTTTGTTCAAGACCTTGGTGACATTCTGGATCGTTCCCATTTATTTTTGAATACTACAGTCAGTAAAGTGACCGTCGAATTCGACGGGTTCCAGCTAGTCTAATATTATTTAAATCTGGAAAAACTCGTTCCGATTTCTTTTTTGATTGTATAGCGGGGGAGATGGCTAACGTTTACAAGCAGTGTACTCATATTTTTACCAAAAAAAAAAAAAAAAAAAAACTGCCCTTTATTTTCGAGCAGGTCAAAATCATAAAAACCCTAAGTGTTTCTAATCCATCAGTATTCTAATTATAAAACTTCACTTATGATATAGCTCGATGAAACCAAGAAGCTAAAAAAAGGGTCTTTTAAAATCTCCAGTATAATATTAGGTTGTAACGAAAGTTTCCCGCCACCGCAAACATCGTCAGCACACAGTTCTCGTTGGCGTATTGGCTCCTATTTTGTCAAACGATTTTTGGCATTTGAAAGAAAAAGGTTTACTTTATAACACTGTGTTGTGAAATCTGTAAAAAATAGAGTTATCATTCAGTATAAGGTGTTTCAAATGGAACTATCACTCTAGAGGATTAGAACCATCATTGACTTCCAGTTGTGTTGCAAAAAGTCAGCTACAGAATATCAACGAATTAGGAGTACAGCTTTAAGTACTATTGTTGTATCATGGGACACTGTGCAGGTTTGGTACCGAAAGTTCAAAGACAGTTATCTAAGGAGTTAGAAGATAGTTTTTCAGGCAGATATGGCGGAAAACTTTCCTTACAACCTGATACATTCCCTATTTTTCGCGCGTCATGCTTTTCCAACGAATATACTCTTCTAAAGGAAAAACGTGTTTTACAGGCAATACTGGAATAATATTCGCCCGCCCCCAATAAATGTTGCAAATGTTCTCCACCCTTTCGAATGCAAACAGAAGCACGTCGAACCCGGTGTTTTTTTTTACGCACTTCGCAACGTGGTGGGTGTTATGGACAAGATTTCTTCAGATAAAAATGAAATGGACTCTAAACAAATGTTTTACCCTTATTTGAAGAATACAAACTTAAAAATAAATGATATGTAAACTACAGCAAAAATAATTTTTTAAAAAATACATTTTTTTTTCAAATAATAATTTTTTAATTAAAAAAAGAAAAATCTGGAGCGACTCCACTCGACTTTCCGAAAATTTACGATTGAGATCATGACCCAGCATTTAAATTTGAATCGATGAATACTTCGGCAAACATTCTTAGTTTTTTTTTTCGATTGGATCTCAATCGAATGGACCGTTTAAACGATAGCGCACTTTGAAGAATTTCCACCCATAGACCATAATGTAAAAGAAATCTTTGTCGTAGCCCTGTAGAAAAACGATAAGTCCTATACACACGCAAATCAATATCGGTCTTCTGAGGGTGGTTTATGACATATATACACAATTTGAGCTCCATCAAATTCCCCGTTGAGGCGCTATCGTGTTCACACGCTTAAACACACATACACATATACATCTCGCAAAAATAGCATCCATGAATTCGGAAGACCTCCAAACGTGTCCATACACCCAAATCTCGAAGTCGAAATTTTTCATGATGTCAATACTTTCCTTACAGGTTACATGTTCGGAAAGTAAAAATGAAATGTACTCTAAACAAATATTTTCCCCCTATTTGAAGAATACAAACTTTAAAAAAATGATATAGAAACTACAGCAAAAATTAATTTAAAGAAAAAATGCATCTTTTTTCTCAAATAATAATTCTGTAATTTAAAAAAAGGACTAGCCATTAAAACCTATTTAGATACTAATTTATTTAACCCTTTGGCAACGCCAGTTGCACTGAAAATTATGTTTGCCCGGCGACATGGACGTGACCCCTGCGTTTAACCCTTAAACGCGCAGTGTTCCCAATCTGGGAACACCCAACTCTGGCGTTTTGACTGTTGCCAGTCATGAATAGATTTGATTTCTATAAAAATAGTGGCGGGTGACAGAGCTGTACGAGAATCCTTTACTTTTGAGCACGTCCTTTCCCGTAAACAAAATGGTCACGAAACATTTTTTACAGCACTGACATCTACTGAAAAACACCTGCTTCATGTGAAATCTTCGAGAAAACGATTCTTCTGGAAGCTCCTTGTAGCTTCTGCCCCTCCTATAAATACAAGTGGGCTACCCCGATAGTCGTAGTCTTGCTTCTGCTTCCTCCAGGAGCAGATGTCTGTGAAGCAAGACTTTGTATGGACGCTTTGGAAGCGGTGTTTTTGCTTGCTTTTTGAAGCTGATTTTTAAGTGCAGTCTGTCAACAATTCTTCACTGCTGAGTCTGGAGGGACTGTTAGTATTAACCCGTCGTGTATTTCCATTGAATTTTGCCTGTGTAAGTGTTTTATTTTGAGTGAGAATGACAGTATTTTTGAAAGCTTCTGTACTAATCGGACTGTTAAAAGCACGTTACTGGCTGATTGCGCTTCTGAATTGTGTACAGCAGATGGTTCGACGGAGTTCTAGAAGCCATCAAGTTTGTGTTCCATCTTGATAAGTAGACTGTTTTCTAGAATTTTCTACACCTGCTGGACTTTAGAAAGACGAACCCAGGAATATATCAGAGTATTTTACAACAATAGTATGTGTGAGGTGATTAAGTTTCTCTCTTTTAACAGTATTCAATGAGAAAAGAATACTCTAAGAATGATTTTCATTAGAGAAACTGTTCCGGGCTTCAATTTCAATCTGATGTATTTGTTTCGTTTGAAAATGTTACACTTTTTGTTAGAAAGTCATTAAAAGTAAATCGTAACACCCCCCATCCCCTCGTACACAATTCAAAATAATCTGAAAATCCAGAATACTTTTAGTTTGGACACCAGATGACTTCCTTGTTCTTCTATTAAATCAAATATTCTTGGTGCGCTTCATCTAAACTTATTCCTTCTGAAAGAGATACAGTACTGCAATGATGCTAAGGTTTAGAGCATTCTCGCAAAACGTTTGAGATATCGTCAAGCTGGTTTCATACCATCGTGGAGACTTCAAACATGAAAATAAAATTCGAAGAAAATGTTTCCTGTTAAATGTGAATTTTCATGTTTTTCAAAAGTGTCATTTGGTACTTACGTATTATCCCGGTGGTCATTTCCACCAAACTATTTTTTCTTCAACTGTGCTGGCAAACTGTTGTCAATCGTATTCAAAACCATTCATAATTTCATGCCTACGGCATTTAACTTGGCTAAAAATCGCTCGTCCTGGCGGACCGCCGAGATAATACGTAAGTACCTGTCATTTTAAAGCAAGTTACGTCGTATTTTGTCTAAAGAAGCGAAAATATTTAATAATGTACACATTTTCATATATTCTTAACAGTTTTTAGATGCATTCTACTGTATAATGCTGTATAATACTTATTAAAAAACGAATGAAGAACATGAAAACAGATACAGATAATCGCTTTTGGGGAAACTACCGCCGAATTCATGAACGTAGGATTTCTCATCATTGCTTGCCCCTTTTTTTGTTTTCTTTTACAACCTCTACAATCCATTCGCTGAAAATATCTAAAATTGACATACCGGCTACTTTTTTCGTTCGCAAGCTCTGAATTTGTTGTCATAAATCCGTATTCTTTTACGTAAAACAACTCATGCCCGCTCTCTTTTTGGATGCAGACGATATCTTGATTAAACGAGACGATTCAGTTACTTTTATAAATGTCATTCTTTGATTCAAGAACCCGAATCTTTTTATGCTACCGAAAATCAAAGCATAGCAACCATAATGAGCTTTTGAGATGTTTTTTTGGTTAATATTTGAAAAAACTGAAAGTTCGAAATATAAATTGATTGATTGACATCACTGAATTTTTCTCGATATTTTAATACCTACCACGCATCTGCTTGTGGCATGGGGGTTGGAAAAATATTTTAAATGGGAGGGGGCAAAAATTACAACATAATTTCCAACAAGCCAAAAATTCATGAAAATATAGCATACAAAAGGCCGGGGGGTGGGGGAATGCTCCCATAGTCCTACGCTGCCATGCCCATGGCTTGTGACATGGTTCTATAGCAAATTGCACGCAATTATGTTTCGAAGAAACCGTTCCAAAATGTTTTATAAGCGACTGGTTTGGCATGATTTTTCTTTCTTGCTCATAAACAAATAGGATAATTTGGAAACTTTATTAACCGATAGTGTTTTAACTCAGAAGTCAAAAGATAAGTCTTTATGCATTTCAGTGAAAATATTTTTTAAAGACCCATACTATCAATCCTGGGGGGGGGGGAAATAAACAGTAAAAATCACGTCTGGATAATAATTTTTAAAAAATCTCATGTGTACATGACTTCCTTGCACGTCTATTAAATCAAAAATAGTTTCGACGCACTTCATCAAAACTTATTTGTTTGAAAGAGATAAAATATCAGTAATAGTAAGGTTTAGTATTTAAGCTCCAAACTTGGCGGTCCATTGCCAAAAATGGCCAACCTTGGCGACTTTTGACATTTAGACCAGCACCGTGACTAACGTTTTAAGCAATGGTTTCCAAACACGTTTTTTCCCGATTTTCGCAATGATAGCCTCATCAGGTCGTGACCTCCAATTCCCGAGCTATCCCCCTTTCCAATAAAAAAAGAATTTTCGAGATCGGTCCACGCTGTCCAAAACGATCGCTGTACATACATAAACAAATACACGTGTTGAACATAGTACCTTCTCCTTTTTGAAGTCGATGGAAGAAGAAAAAAAAACTAATCCGAGATGTCAACATTTCACGCATGATCGAGGAGTCACAAAGTTAAGAAGCGAGACACGTCAGTACCCACACAACACGCGTTAATCCCGGGATCACGAAGTGACACTCACACGGGGATTACAGAGATTAGAGAAGGGGCTAAAAGAAGGGGAATCAAAATCCCTGTTTGCAGATCAGGCTTTGGACGCTTTTGGAGGGAATCCCAGTCGTCCAACGTATGGAGGCTTCACGGAATTTGGCTTCGCGTTCACGTAAACAGAAAAGCGATTGTTAGCAGTCAGAAAAACAGATCTCTGGTAGTTTTTTTCAAAATTTACAAATCATGGATACCTTTTGGGAAACAAGTTCAACGTAGCGTCTACGTTCATTTAAAGTATCGTAAAATACCTAAATCTCCATACAGCTCTTTGAGTCATGCTTTTTAATGCTAATTTTTAGAAAATAAACTATTTTAATCATTTCGAGGCCTAGACCGATGCCTAGTTCGCCTGTGTCGCAATAGGCCCTGCAAGTACGACATGTTAGAAACGAAATTGGAAGCTCGTTTTTATAAAAGACGCACGAGTCAAGACTGTCATGCTTCCCCCTCCCCCTCTCCAAACAAGATACTTACTTAACACCTTACATAACCTAGGGCCTCTCTCACCGCTTGGTTTGAAACCAATGCTTCGTTCCAAAGCTTTAGTTACATTGTAAGTGTGTCCAATTTAAATTAACTTGTGTACATTGTACAATCCATCCCATTGTACAGTGTACAACCATTAATGATGTAATCCATCACAAAATGTAAGTGCTGCCCTTCCTACACAAGATTGACTGGGAATAAAAAGCCTTTCTAATAAATATTTTGACTTTTTTATTTAAAGCACGTTTGAAGCTTCAACAGGCGGGATTCCACTATATACTTATTACAAAAACGCCGGATTATAATAACGATGTATCACGAGTACACGAAAAAACACAATAAAGCCTTCACCCAAATCATCCCCGCAATTATTAATTCTATTAGAAAAAAAGAACGTATCTCGTCTTATTTAGGATGAATAACTCAAGCTTAACACACACACACTCAAGGAAATTAGACTGATCATTTTTCATTTTAATAATTGAATGTAATAACTTGAAAAGAGGAAAAACAGGGGAGGGGGATATTCACATTTCCTTTAAAAATTCAGATTGAATCTGAATTCAATTTCTTCGTCGTTGGATCCATCCATTTAAATTTAAAAAAATTGTAATGACGGCAAAATATGTAAAGAAAAATGATGAATGACAGAGTCGAATGTTTTTTATACGCTTGCATTTGAAAATAAATAAATAAAATGAGGGGTACGTCATTCAAATAAACGAATCATGCATTTTAAAATCGATAGAACAGGGATGTTAATTTTTAAAAATAGTTTTTGTTCTTATATATTCAGTCATTCCGAGATGTTTTTTATAGATGCATTTGCTCAAAGACGTGGTTCATAGAAATAAATTACGGTCAATGGGAGTAGAATGAATAAATAAATATTTTTTTCCGCGCGCTGTGCCTGTCATTTTTTTTCTTCCGTTTATTTTATCACCGCCCAATGACTTAGAAAAGCATTTCTGAAAAGCGAAATATAATTATCTTAATATTATAATTAAATTGAAATCCTACTTTAAAAGTCATAAATGAATATATAGAATTTTCATTTATGCTGATGTGTGCAGTCATTTGTTCACTGCAGGTTCAACAAACGTTTATTCTAAATTGACCAGGCATTGTGGCTTAATGGGACGCCCGCTACGCCTCTTGTAGCCTTATGCAACGCCCTCGTGACGCCCCTCGTGGCCTATGCAACGCCCTGGCTGCAGTCGCTGTTAAAATCCTGTGACCGCTGTCCTTTTCGAAATGAAAATAAACACATAGGGTGACACCCTCATTCTGTATTTAGGATCGCTTTATTTAAATAATCAATTTATTTTATTCTCTACATGTTTCTAAACCATTTCCAAAAGGCGGGGACTATGATCTGCTATGTTGACCCCTTCGTGGATCAAAATACAAGTGGTTCCGAAAATGAATTGAAAGTAAAAAATAGTGTAAGGCAATCTCTCACAAAATAAAAGAAAAATATAGAACCCTCCCTCCCCAGAAAAAAAAAAAATCTTATGCCAAGGGCATTTTTGCGAAAGTGTATGGGTTGGTTGTCAATCTATAACGGAAAAGTGTCCTGTTCATCGCACCTACGCTAAGAATGTCCTCTGCATGCCCTTGTTTCGTACGATGAGTTTCAGTCGTGTTTGCTATCTAAAACACCGAAATACGGAAATAAGCGGCATTTCTACTTTTTGCCCCCTCCTCTATCGAGTAATAGCCGCAAGCCCATTTTGAAATACAGTTCACCGGAATCCTTTTGCAGGAATTGCATCCAGGTGAATTTCCCTTCGCGGCGCTCTCTGGAACCGGATGTTAGGATAGCTAATGTATTTAAAAAGAAGGGAATGATTATTTCCCTTATGTTGCAGAGGAAGATCCGTTAGGGACTAAAAGATGTACTCGCATATGCATATATATATATATATATATAATATTAAAAATGTAAGGGGGTGGGAGGCCCCCTTACATATGTGTATATATATGTGTATATTAAAAATGCAACGTTTATATATGCATATATATGTGTATATTAAAAATGTAAGAAAGGGCGGTTGGTGTCCAGGTAGGTATGTATGTACCCGAGAAAAAATATCTTGTGTCAAGAGCATGGATGCACAAGTTAAAATTCATGCTGGTATTTGTTTGCTAGACTAACATTAAATGCTGTATCCCGGCAAGGAAAAAGAGCATGAACTACCATAAATAGTTGCTATTCGACTGGTTTGGGGAAGACTCAAGTTGGAAGTGAAAGTTTTTTTAATCTCAAAAGAGGACTTGGATGGAAGAATTGCTTTTCATGAAATTGACAACGGTCTGTATAAATAATTACAAGAAACACTCATTTTGAAAATACTTTTATTATTATACATTTTTTGTTTGACATATAAAGAACAATTTAATCAAACTTTTGAAACATCCAGAAAAACTTCCGCCCGGAACATCTAAAAATATATGAATTAGCAGATTTTAATGAAAGTTGTAACTCATTATACTTGAATTTATTTTTACTTTTGTATTTTACCCTCTATTAACGAGACTAAAATTATACAAAATTAAAAGAAGGGGACTTTAAATGGAAGAAAAGTTGAACAAGCATGAAATAGCTCATTAAGATACAGTGTCTTGATTGGAAGGAGCTTTGTGTATCCAATGAGCACTTTTTACTGGCACACAGCATGCCATGTCTTTACTTAAACTGCCTGCCAAGCATATTAGGGTAGCAAGCCGAAAGAAGCGTATCATAGCTCATTAAGATACCTACTTCCCCGTGCTTTGGAAGAAGCTTGTGTAGCTAATTAGCACATCTTGCTGCTATACAGCTTTCCATGCTATTTCTGCTTGAGCTAGCTATGCAGCCTATTAAGTTGGCAAGCATAAAAGAGCTTATGATAGCTTATTAAGGTACCTGCCTCCCAATGCTATAGTTAATAAGCATGAAAGGCTTGTATATAGCTTGTCAGGCTATTGCTATATAAGCTAGGAGTATAGCATAGGATGCTAGCTAGCATTACAAAGCAAATAATAGCATGAAAATCTCGCAGACATAGCAATAACGAGCCTATTTTTGTTGGTGGTATTAGCATGAATTTTAACTTGGGAAAGCCATTTCGAAAACTCACCAGAATCATTTTGCGGAAATTGAGTTCAGGCAAATTTCCCTTTAAGCCACCGATGTTTTTTTCTTGCATATTGAAACTATTGAAAAAGAAGGGAATGATCCATTTCCCTGATATTACAAAAGAGAAGATCCGCTGGAGACCACAGAGGCTGCGTTCCCGCATAGGTGGCTTCCACTGAGGGATGGGCACATTCTAACGGTTCGCAAGATCGATGGCTGCTGTTCGAACAGAATCCACAATCGCTTCATAGAATAGTGAACAGTGACCATTTCCACTGGGTTGTATAGTATATGTGTGATACGCGGTTTCACTGTTCGAATTGTGTTTGCGATTTTTACTATTCGAATAATTTCCGTGTGGGGGTTGAGTCAGAGGGTTATTTTGGGTACGCAAAAGTAGTCCGATCCTGTTCTGCGAAAACGCAGTTGCGATCTCACTTGGAATTTGAAAGTGACCTGTTAACCCTCTAATGCCCACGGTAGCCTCTAGGCTACCATCCTTTAAACGGTATTCTTAAAGGTGAAAATGTTTCAAAATGGCATTTTGAAGTCATAAAACAGTTCACTGTACCTGGAATAAATAAAAATAGTAGTTCGGTTCATCCACAGATGCCAGCATTTATGGATGAAAAATATTTGAAAAGCAACTTGGATAACGCCGACAAAAAAACATATTTCCAGTGATAAGTTTTCCTTCTATTTTAAAAATACTTAAAGTGAAGAAAAAATTAATAAATATCATTTATGGATAAGAAAGTAGATGCTTTATCACTCGATACAAAACATTTTACGTTGCATTTTTAATGTATAGAAGAGTTTTAAAATTATCGTGTTAAAATAAAAGGCATAAAATAATAAATTTTCTACAGTGTTTTATCCTATTTTCATTATTTGATAAAAGAATACCCTTTCATCGAAAAAGTAACTTTTTACTTGGGGATGCCTTATAGTGGGCCTTGGAGGGTTGTAAACGGAAAACCATAGTTCATTTAAAAATACTACGTTGAGTTCTTCGCGCGAAAAAATCAGTATTCACTCTTACTAATCTCAAGGAGCTTTTCCAACATAACTGAAGTCATATAATCATGGACTTGTGAGGGCAAGTTAGAAAATTCTGAATAACTAAAAAACTGTAAATGAAACTCTCATTCAAGATACGAAATGCCGAAAACCCTCCGAAATTCGATTATCATCGGCATCTTCTGCAAACATCCATTTGTTGACTGTCCATTCAACCAACAATTCTTCTAAATTTGCCTTCCATCGTGGTCAAAAATGACGTTCTGGCTACACCCATGTCAATGCAGTTTTTTTCCAAAATGAAAGTAAACGCAGGGTGGCAACATCTGCATTTACTTTTTTTCCAGTTTCTTTCTTTACCTTCTCCTTTATGTATGTTGTGCATTCCTCGTGTTGTCCTTTTTTTAAATGTTATGTGTTTGTGTGCATTGTAGAGTGCTGATAGTATACCGGGAACGATAACAAAGGAGACGCCATTTAAACGGTAGAGGCTTCAGGCAAAAGTGTACCCTCCCTTCTCGGGATGGCAAACCTCCTTAAATACAGCACTGCAATTCTGATTGAAACGTAATTCGTATCGTAAATTTATGCGAGACGAGAAATTCTCGCGAGACAAGACTCCTTCCCGTCTGTTCTCGCAAAGAATTGCCTGTCTTCTCTTGCATGCGAGACGAGAACGCGAGACGACTAGGGACGACGATTCTAGGGATGGACGCGAGATTTCTCGAGACCATCCCTAGAATTTACTGGACATGGTGGCTTACCGTGACGCCCCTTGTTGCCTCGTGCCACCCAGGCTACGCCCATCGGTAGAAACATATTAAAGGGAAGTCCTTTTCAAAATAGGAACAATAAACTTCGGGTAACCATATTTGTATTTATTATAGCGCCATTGAACCTAATTCAATGTAATCGTCTTTTTGAATGAATCAGTAGACCTAGCATTTCTTTTAAAAAATTCCGTTGAAGCAGTGGCGTACCCAAGGGAGAGGTCTATACGGACTGGACTCTCCCAAAAGAGATAGGAACTTGGCATTCTCATATCCTCAAGCAGTTCTTGACATTTTAATATGTTAAGACTTTCTCAAATCCTTTTTTTAGCAGGTTGGTAATTAAAAACATAATTAAGAAACATATTAAAGTATAAGTGCGGTCATGACGAGAGGGTCACAACGAGAAAAAATTGTACAAAATGAAAACTAAATGTACTGTACCCACTTTATCAACAATTGCCAACAATGTATCTTTAAAAGTAAAAAATCAATTTCATAATTTGGATTCAAGATGACTTTTGCAATAGTGGATGGGTTTATTGCAAATGCAGCAATGCATTGCTCTGAATTTACCTGAGATTGTGGCTTGGTGGATGAATGCGACTCCCCTTCTTGTCTGGTGTAACGCCTTGGATACGCCTTTCACGCCCTAGATCGGACGCCCTCTCTACACCTCCTTGTAGCCTCGTGTGATACTCCCCTTGTGGTCTAACGCGACGCCCCGACTTCACCCATTGTTAAAAACATGCTACTGTTGTCCTTTGACCAATGAAAATAAATACACGGTGCCAACATCTGTATTTATGAACGCGTCATCAAAGTAAAAACAAATTATGTACTCTCTAGTTTTTAAAAACTTCCCGGAGGGTGGGCTATATCTACTGTACGTTCACGCCTTCAGTGGAGAAAAATAACAACTTCTCTGAAAATCACTCCTAAGTCAAAACTTGTCAAGAAAACTCATACAAAATAATGAATATAATCACCTCCACCCAAAATACGAAAGAAAAGTTCTATCAACGGCATTTTTCGCGAAAGTGTATTCATTTGTAGTCATTTCAACCGTTGGGGGGGGGGGGGAGGGGGCAATATGTTTCGTATGCTTGAAAATATTTCCAAGTACGTGATATCTGAATTGTGTTGAATTATTTCAGCGAAGTACAATTGCCCCTTCCCCCTTGCACTCAGTCAGTCATGCCTATGAATTCAGCAATCATTTAAACTAATTTGACAAGAAAGGGTGGTCTAACGGGACACCCTGGCCACGTCCCTTGTTAGAAATGTGTTAAGGCAGTTTTTTATAAAATGAGAATTAATAAATTTATATATAGGGTAGCAGCATGTGTGTTGAATATCGTGAAATTCGAATTCATTTCTATTGATTGCAATGAAACAGTTGAGCAGTGTTATTTCCAGTAAACTTCAGTTAAAGATGGGAAATATATTACGATATCTTGAATCCTTTGCTGTATGTCATTCTCATTTCTCAGTAGGATATCATTCTCAAATTCATTCATCACACTTCATGTATGGAGGGGGCACATTTTGATCAATGGGGCTTTTTTCGTACGGGGACCTATTTATAAAATGCCACTTATATTGAAAATGAAGGAGAGGAAGTCTCTCTCGAAGTAGTCTTACCTTATTTCGTTACTTATTTTTTAGTTTATATTGGCCATCTATCTCTATAAGTTAACGAATGAAAGCGGCTGTTACTTCACTTTTGGTACATCCCCACACACTGTTCCTGTATCTGTTTCGGCCCTATGAGGGAGTTGTCGGAGGTGGATTAAGAGAAACATCCTCTCGGCCGTTTACGCGACGTATAGTGAAATTAATATATGCATGAAATACGCTGAGGACTTTGAAAACTGGAAGACGACACGAATGCAGAAAAGCTACGTTTATTGAAGGTAACAGCAAAAACAGTCTTGACGTAAGCAACTCATAGCATTGTTTCATAAAATAACACCAGGAATATATCTAACTAGCTTCTACCCGCGACTTCGTCCGCGTCGGCTTTAGAGTGAGGTCCCAAAAGAAATGAAGTATGTGTGAATAACACATATGTTTGCGACAAAAGAAACTGCATTTAAATATTATTTGCTTTTTACGTATTTTATATGAAGTATAATGCATGGTAGTATACTTCATTTAAAATAAGAGAATATTCATAGAGTTACTAAATTTAGATTTTTTTTCAGGCATTTGGCGAATACAGTTACGACAGTATTTGCTAACTGTTTTTATTGTTCTTGTGAAAGAAATATTTATGCTATAGCATGAATTTTAGCCTACGTTAATCAGGAATAGTGCAGCTTTCTATTAGCGAAAAAGTTTTAGAATCGGTTCTATAGTTACATTAAACTCTCTGGGTATCTCTGTATTAGAATTATTTTGAGTGTTCTGTAAAGGAACTATTTGCACTACATGCATGAATTTTAGCCTATAATACTCAAGAATAGTGTAGCTTACTAACAGTGAAAAAAGTTTTGGAACCGGTTCAGTACTTACAGAAATACACATAGAGTGTAATGTAATTCTTATGAGTATCCCTGTAAAAGAACTATTTGTGATACATGCATAAAAGGTAGCCTATAACACTCAGGGTCCCACCAGTGTCTAAGAAGTTCTACTCTCAAAACTGGAAGGCTGGAGGTGCCAGGTTCAACCCCTGGTCGAGCCTGTCGACCTAGCCGCTCGCAGTTTTTCGCGGTTTTCTCCAAAACCTCGCGTAAATACGGGCTAGGATCCCTTAGAAAGTGCTCCACAGAGGAATTCCCCATATAGGCCTAGGAGCCTAGTGCAGTCAATCGGTCTTAATCCACAAACAAACAATAATACTCAGGAATAGTGTAACAAAGTTTTAGAAACGGTTTAGTAGCTATAAAATTTCCATAGAGCGCAATACATTAGAATTATTATGAATGTTTTTGTAAAAGAATTATTTATGCTATATGCTTGAAAGGTTGCCTGTATGTTAATCCAAGGCATAAGCTATCTTCATTACGAATTTTTCCAAATCCGTTCAGCAATTTGTGTGCGATTCAGTCAAAAACATCTAAACACACAAACGTACACATTTTTTAATGACTGTCATTTTATCTCTCAATACCCTTATTGAAAAATGTGTCCCAAAAATGCGACATAATAAAGCGACATAAAAAAGCGACATAATTTTACATGTATTTAAATACTATTAGTTTACAACAGCTTTAATATCGAGATTAAAGCAATCTTTAGTCTCGATATTGTTACACTATTTCGTAAGCTGTAGAATAGGCTCCACATGTATTTTTTACATATCTTATAAATAAAAATGAAATTCTGTTTGTTTGTTTGTTTGTGGATTTGAGTTGTATACAAATCCACAAAAATGGACCTATCAGCCTGAAATTTTGCAAAGATATGTAAAATAATATAGAATAAATCATAGTCCACATTAAAACTTTGAGAGTCCACCCGTTCCCGGAATTTAAGAGATTTTTTATGTTCTCCACGCAAAAAGCTTTCCGTAATTGTAACCCCTGTAGTGAAAAAAGTGTGAAATAAGGATCGTGGTTGCCATGTGTGGCAATTTTGCCGAATAAGATGTGTTAAATTCTCAAAGTAAAAATAAAAGAATAATAATGATTTTTTTTTGTTAGTTTATATTTGTAAGATTATTAATTTTTTATTATAATATCGTGTACATGGGAAATCGGAGTAGGAATGAAATGTTTTATACGCAAAACAATAAGAATTGAAGATTTCCGAGGCTAATATGTAAATTTTTTTAGTTTGTCGAAAAAATAAAATGGCTCAAATGCCGATTTTGAGAAAGTGAGTTCTACCGGTTTGCACAGTTTTCGGCTTGGCGCAATTTATTGAAAGCTTAAGAAAATAGATTTTTGAAAACAAGTGCAAATTTTTTATTAGAATACAGCGTTAAATTTTAATGATCCCTGAAGAAATAATGCAGTTATTAAGGGATTTCAAGCGATCTATCTTCAGAATTCTCGCCGATTGAGTACATTGATTTAAGTTAGGGGAATTCCGCCAAATTTCAGAAAATTGAAATCTTCTCATTTAGTACATCGGAGTAACGACGAATAAAACACGTTATAGTTGATAATTAAAAAAAATTCGGCTGTATTAAGGGATTCTATTTTTCAAATAAATGCTTTCTTTACTTTTTGGCGGCCGAACCATTTCCCATATTGATTGCTGCTAAGTCAATGCTTCGAACGATTTCCTGAAAAAACTCTTTCAAAATGGCGTATGTTGGCACTTTGGCGAGGCTTAGATTTGAAACTGGATTTTATTTGAGACTGGGATATATAATGAGACTGGTTATATAAAAATGAATGTTGGTATGTGTGTATGAGGTTGAAAAACTCTAGCACCATTGCACCATGAAATTTGGTTCACCTAAGTCTTTTATCATTGAGAAGCTTTTTATGCTATCCGTTTTCCTCTAACTTGCCACGAGGTGGCGCAGCAGAACGTCGAATTCTATTCCGTTTAGCCGTTTACTATGCGAATATCGTCCAACCCATTTCGATGAAATTTGGTACACGCGGATATTAGAACACGGAGAATATTTTTCACTATCCATTTTGCTGTAACTTGCCGCTAAATGGCGCTGCAACGCATCAACTTCTATACCGTTCGACTGACCGGCATAAAATTTCTTATACTTCCACATTTCAGCACGAAGAATATATTCTAACTGTGTTCCTTCTGATGTTACTCACCTCTAGATGGCACTGGAATGCACTATTATTTTAACTCACCACTAGATGACGCTGCAGCAGGCCAAATTCTTGACCATTCAAACGGTCGCTTTGAAAATCAGTATACATAGCTATTTGAACAATGAGAATATTTTGGCGTTATCCATTTTGCTATAACTCGCCACTTGACGGCACTGTAGCAAATCATTACTTTAATTAACCACTAGATCGCGCTGCAGTGCATCACTTCTTGACTGTGCAACTAATCGCTATGAAAATAGGTATACATAGATATTTGAACACGGGGAAGAGTTTGGCGCTATCCATTTTCCTATATAATTTGCCACTAGATGTCGCGTCAACACATGAACTTCAGGGCTGCCCAGCCGATCGTCCTGAAATTTCGTATTCATCGATATTTGAATGCGAAGAATACCCTAGTAGAAATTTCCCCTTGGCCAGAGACTGGCCGCGTAGCGAATCGCCAATGAATACGCATCGGGCCGGGCGTGGTGAAAGTGCATGGATACATCCACTTTATGTCATCTTGGACTTGCCGCCGGCCAAGGTATCAGTACCCAATGAGTTTTCGCCGCGCCGCGATGGATTCAGAGGGATTGGCCCATTCACTTTAGGTGTTATAATGGGCCAAATGCCGTCTATGGTATTACTTGCCATTATGTTTTCATCGCGTCTATTTATTTTTATATAACTGATGTAGATTTTTAAAAGATTAGTTTGATCAGTGCTCCAGTCAATTAATTATCCTTAAATTTTGTTTTGCCTGGAACACTGATACAAGGACTTTATTAAGGTTAGTTTTGTGAATTTCTTCAATGATTTTAGTTTGATAAAAGCTAAATTGTTAATTAGCAAAACTAAGATAATTTACCGAATTGTAATAAAATATTTATATCTTGGTAATGTCATTTTCTATTTAAAAGAGAAACCAATCTTTACTTAACCATTTATATATAAAATAGTTTTCATAAGATAAATTTGTTTCAATTTTCCCTATTTTACATATCAATGAACAGTGTGTATAACACATCCAAAAGTGTGTATTGCCTGCAATAAGATATATTTGTAATTCTTTCAATACCAGCATATCAGTGTTCTTTAATTATTTTTATTAATCTCCTCAGAAACTGAAGGTTCATTTTCAAAAAATGTAAAAAACAATGCGTTCCTCTTTCATGACAAAGAAATATTAGGTGGTGATTTAATTACTAAGCAGTTGTATAACCTCAATGTTTTAAAATAGTGATTTTATAATATGCCAAATGTATGAAAAAACAACCTTTTCAAACTAAAAAAATAAATTGTGTAGGTGAAAGTAAAAAATTTAAGTTTGAGCTAAAATTGCTGAAAAAATATTCTTTCGTCAATAACAAATTTTCTCAACACAGGGTTGACACTCAATTTCTGAAAAAAAATTCAGTCTTTTCCAGATTACCATGTTATAAAAATCCTGACAATTTTTTATGTTTAAGTCAACTTTGCATATAACATTTTTAGCTTTCCGAAGTAAGGTTAAACATTGTTTATTTACAAACACTGATTTTCAAAGTTTGGGGCCAAAATTTGCAATTTTTTCGCCAACATGAAATTCCCTGACCAATGGTAACCCACATTTGTTCGGAATGAAAGTTAATCTTTGAGAAACAACCATAAGTTTTCTAAAATTCTTCAAATTGCAATGCAACTTACGTACTCATTTCAGGGTTTATACCCTTTTTACTTCCTTGTACGTAGTATAAGGAAGTAATGTGATCCCGAAAAATTTTGGGGGCCAAATTTCGACATAAAAACCGATTTTGACTACCTCTAAATTCAATTAAAAATTTTTTTTCGATGCATCTCATCGTAGGCTAGCATGCACGATCCTATTAACGCGTCTGCAACTCATTTTGACCAGTGGCGAGTCTACTGTGGCCAGTTTTTCCATGCCGTCTGTACGTACGCAACTCGCATATCTCCAAAACTATTGGTCGTAGAATGTTGAGATTTGGTATTTAGGATTGTTCTATGATCTAGTTGTGCACCTCCCCTTTCGGTGGCAATCGAATGGATAGTTTATGTACAGGACCGCCCAAAAGATTCGAAATACATTACGCTCTATGGACCGAAATTCATTACACTCGCCTAACTCAAAAGCTATTAGGCGTAGAATGTCGAAACTTCATATTTTGGATAGTTGTAACATCTAGTTGTGCACCTCCCCTTTTGGTTCCATTCGACTGGATAGTTTATCTACAGGACTGCCCAAAACATTCGAAATACATTACGCTCAATGGGCCGAAATTCATTAAACTCGCATATCTCAAAAACTGTTAGGCGTTGAATGTTGAAACTTTATATTTAGGATTGTTGTAACATCTAGTTGTGCGCCTCCCCTTTCGGTTCCATTCGACTGAATAGTTTATCTACAGGACCGCCCAAAAGATTCGAAATACATTACGCTCTATGGGCCGAAATTCATCAAAGCGTTTTTTAGAGGTATTGGGCTATTTCAAACGACTCAGAAGTGATATATGCTGTAAAGAGTTAGAAAATGAATTTCTCCATTAAAAAAACTGTCTTTATCATTTATAGTTCTGCTACAGGAACACTCAAAAGATTTCTAATACATTACGGTCAATAGCAATTTTAGGGGCATTCATCCATTTCAAGCAGAATACCGTCCTACCACATAAGTTAGGTAATGGTCCGACCACGGTCACGTGCCTCAAGAACTATGCCAAAAGTCGCCAAGCTTGGCGACTTTTGGTGTACGTGTGTGCATATTTAACTCTCAAATCTCAAAAACTATTATGAAATTTCATATATAAGAATGTTGTAACATCTAGTTGTGCATCTCTATTTTTGGTTCCAATCTACTGGAGAGTTTATTTACAGGACCACCGAAAATAATTTCAGTACCTTAATGTCTATGGACATCTTCATTATAATACAACTGTAGACAGTCATTGTTTGGTACATACCCAAAATCTCGCCGTCTGTCCTCGATCTTGGCGAGTTTTGGCGAAATATCGCCAAATTTGGCGATAGTCAGTCATTTGGTCCATGCCCAAAGTATCGCCATTTGTCATCGGTCTTGGCGAGTTTTGGCGAAATGTCGCCAAATTTGGCGATAATCTGTCATTGTTTGGTTTATGCTTAAAATCTCGCCAAATGTCGTCGACATTGACGAGTTTCGCCGAAATATCGCCAAATTTGGCGCCAAAAATTATTTCCTATTTTGTATATCTCTAAAACTTTAACCCGTAGATTTTTTAACTTTGTATTTAGAACTATTGTAATATCTAACTGTTTTCAATATCTTTTTTGACAGCAATCGACTGGGAATTTATTTACAGGGTGAGCCAAATGACTTTAAATACATTAAGGTGTATGGATGCATTCAATTCATTGAAAGTCAGTGGTCAATGACTACTTTGGATATCCCCAAAATCTCGCAAACTATCTCAAGTTTGTCGGCTTTTGGTGAAATATCGCCAAATAAAGTGTCAGAAGGAAATCTTTCAAATTGAACTCAGCTTGGCGATATCGAAATATTTAGCTAGAAATCGCTATACATTACTATTATTGATACTTTATTTCTTTCAAACTAATAAGTTTAGAGGAAGTGCGTAAAAAACATTTTTGAATTAATAGACGTGCAAGGAAGTCATGTGTTGGACACATCAGATTTTTTTAAGAAAGAAAACACTATCTAAAATTCTGATTCCAGAGACTTTTGGCAATAGTTCATTTGTGCACCGCAAATTCAACAGTTATTCTAAACTGATCAGGCATTTTGTCTCAATGGGACGCCCCTTCTTGCCTCCTGTGACGCCTAGGTCACACCTCTCGTGACTACACTCGACGCCCTGGCTACGCCCCTTGGGTCCTCCTGTGACACCTTAACTTCGCCCATTATTTTAAAAAAAAAAACGTGTTGACGCACTCCTTTTCAGATTGAAAATAAGCATAAGTTACTAACATATGTATTTATGATCTCGTCATTTAAAGTGAAAAAAAAAAAATAATTGTATTCTCTAACAGTTTTCCAAGAACTTCCCTTAAGGGCCGTCCTCTACTCAGTGTTGACGCCTTCGCTGGATAAATATGCTCACTAATCTGAAAATCCATCTAAGGAAAAAACTTTTAAAACTCATACAGAAAGAGGGAATGCTGAAACCCTTCCACAAATCTTATATCAACGGCCTCTTTTGCGAAAGTTCAATGGTTTGTGGGTCCGTTCAGCAATGAGTGGATCTGAACGAACAAGAAATTCCAGTTTAAGAGGACGCCCCGGCCACGCCCCTGGTTGAAGACACGTTGAAGCAGCTCTTTACAAAATGTATATAGAAATATATATAGGATAGCAACATCTGCATTCGCTATTGTGGAATTTGAATTCATTTCTTTGGATCGCAACATAACAGTGGTACCAAAATTTCCCGGAAACTTCCGTTCAAGGAGGGCGTTCACTCAAGATCGCTTGAATCCACTGCTGTACAAAAGAGAAAGAAAACCGACATGAAAAACTATATTAAGTTATTTTCTCTTATGAAACTGCCCCTAAAAATTCTTACCAATAAAATTGGAAGTCAAAATGCTTCGAAGAGTGCTACATTCAGCAAACTTTTAAAATTTCAGAAATATTAAGATTTTAGCAAAAGTTTCTGAACGGATACGGGAGTGTATCGTTTCAGTGCACTGAGTACAGCTTGTCAAGGCCCTTTCTAAAATTGTGACCATGCATGACAGTTATTTTGTATTGAAGTATCCTATTGACATGATTTTTTTGAATACGCCGTTCATGAGTGAAAATAAGCTTATTTTTAATTATTTAGATTTTTTGGGCCAGTGAAACGTGCAAAAAAAAGCTATAAAATAGATCTTTTACAAAACATCCGAACTCGAAATTGAAATGAAAGTATTTCTGTTCTCTATAAATGAATCCTTGTTATGAATAATTCGTTGGAGAGGAATAAGTTTAGTTCCCCTCCCCCATTCCCCTCAGATTTCGAATTTTGAAAAAAGGCTGTCCCATGCAGCACCTATGTTAAGAAATTTAGAGGCATGCATCCAATCGTATAATTCACTGCAGTTTTTTTGTACAGAAATACGAAAAAAACGGTATGACTACTTTCTGCCCCCTTCCTCTAAATACTAGAGATTTCGAAAGTTCACCAGAATCCTTTCGTAGGAATTTCGTGGAGGTAAACTTCCCTTCACGACACACGTCGTCGATACACGGAGGTCGTCTATCTATTTAAAAAGAAGGGAATGATCATTTCCCTGATATTTCAAAAGAAAGTCCGTTGAGGACTACAGGAAGCACTCGCATAGGCACCTTCTACCGGACTAACACAGGACCACCGACTGGCCCTCTCTTGGTCTGTTAGGACCTCTCTTGGTCTGTATCGTAAATTTATGAGAGACGAGAAATTCTCGAGCGAGATAAGACTCTGTCTCGTCTCGCAAAACAATTGCCTGTTTCGTATCGCAATGCGAGAAGAGAAAGCGAGACAATGCGAGATTTCTCGCGTGCATCCCTTGAATTGACCGGACAGGATGGCTTACCGTCACGCCCCTTGTTGCCACGGTGGACGCCCCGACATCGCCCATTGTTAAAAACATGTGCATTGTAAATGTCTCGTTACATTTACAAGTCTTTGCATTTTTGTAACACAATAACCGGGTGCATGCTTAATGTTTATAAACCACGGACAAAATAAATGTATCTGTCATTTCAAAATTCCCTTACAATAATTTCGTTTGAGGGGAATTGGAATCGCGTCATTTTCTCTTCAAAGCCTGTTAACCGTGACTTCAGTAGGACGTCCTTATCACTTGCAATACCTCATTTTGACACGAAAATGATAATTTTTTTTTCACTTTCGGAAATAAAATAGAGCAGAAAGTAGCGAAAAATCGCTTCAAAATCACGGAACGGGTAGATTTTCAGATAAGTCGAGCAGATTTTCTATATTTTTTTACAAGATTTTGAAATTTTTCAAGCCGATCGCTGTCAATTTCACTACGCTTTTCGACAATAACTTTTAAATCTGTTTGGTTTAATGAGGGCAAAATTTTTATTTTGGAGGGGATAAACCTGAATTGTGACAGAGTCAGTGTGTCAGGAGTCAGCGTAACTATATAACGGAATTATTGCCTCTAGATTAAAATCAAGTCCCGTTGTACAATCCATGTAAATAATTCAGTAAAGGTACGCCAATGAAAAAAGGTTGAGAACCACCGGTCTAAAGTAAAGACTACCCATTTCAGGTGACCGTGTTGTTCAAAGTGACTTGAAGCGATTTCGGTAGTTACAGATAAAATAAAAGTAAAATGTTATCGGCCATTTTTAGAGTAAAGAGATTCTTTTGTAGGGATAAGGAAATATGTGTAACAGCTTTAAAAGAACGGTAAAAGAGAGGTAAAGTATTTAAAAGACATCGTTTTCGGCTTCAAAAATCCGCTAAAATAGTTCTTTATGTATAGACATCTGAACGGTTCACGGTATTTTATGGTTTACGCAAATAGTGGATAAAGTTTGTAGCAG
>JAWZYV010015469.1:72500-112967 GCA_038373885.1 Cheiracanthium punctorium
CGTCAATGACGTAACAAGTTTGGTTTCGGAGAGGTCAAATCCAGAGTTACCACATCTCCTATTCGTGCACTAACAGAAAATTTACTTTTAGAGCAAAAATTACTATTCAAAATGATTTTGCAATAATTCATTGGTTCATTCAACATGCAACCAATCGTTCTTCTGAATTTAGATTGACTTAACATTACGGCTTAACTGGACGCCCCCTTCTTGTCTCGTGGACGCCCTAGCTACGCCCATCGTTCAAAACAGGTGACCCCAGTTCTTCTCAAAATGAATCATAAACGTAAAGTACCGCCATCTGTGTTTCTTATCCCGTTATTACGAGACTTAAATGTGTTGTATTCTCAATTAAACAGTGGGAGTAAAATTTTCTAAAAACTTCGGAGGAAGGTGGGCGTAGAATTCATCATGGGTTGACTCCTCCGCTGCATAAAAAAACAAAAAAGCGAGAAAATTCTTCATACTTAAAAAATTATAAATAAAACTCTCATCCGAGATAAGAAAAGCCCGAAAACACTCCAAAATTCGAACATCATCGGCATCTTCTGCAAACGTCCGTTTGTTTATTATCCATTCAGCAGACATTTATTCTAAATAGGCCTTCAGCCACCGTCTAAAGTGATGCCCTGGCCACGCCCATGTCAACGATTTTTCATTGTCATGGAAAATTAAAATGTGCTCCCTACACTTCATGAGTGTAGGGGGCCCATTTTACTCATTGGGGCTTTTTTTCGCATGGGGACAGATTTGAAAAGCGTCCTTTTTTTAGAAATGAAGGAGAGGAAGTCTCTTTTCAAATGAGTCTTCTTTCCTGTCTCGTTTATTTTATATTATTCAGTTCGCATTGGCTATCCAACAGGTAACGAATAGGGAAGCGACTGTGACAACGTTTTGGGGACATCCCACGCCATGTGTGTTGTGTGTGTGTGTGTATGTTTTGGCCCCTTACCCACATGAGTTACGAATTTCGAAAAAGGCTGCGTCATGGAGCACGTCTGGAGCATGGAGCACGCAACTCATACACGTGCCCTCATTCGTATGTTTAGCTTCAGTCAGTTTTTGCTAGGTGAAACATGGATATACGAAAAAACGGTATTAAAAACCACACACACCCTCCTCCCACAACAGTCACAAGCCATTTTGAAAGCTCACCAGTATCATTTTGTAGAAATATCGTTAAGGCAAACTTCCCTTCATGCACGTATTTAAATCTACTCCGAGGATATCGTTGGTGTGTATTTAAAAAGAAGGGAACGTCTCATGGACATTTCCCTGATATTGCAAAAAGAAGATCCGTTGGAGACTGCAGGCTGCTTTCCCATAATGCGCCATTTTACCGAGAGAGGTGCCATCGGAATGATTTTGATGACGACTGTTAGAAAAGAATCCAGAATCGATTTATCGATTGTGAATATTCACTATTTCCACTATTCGAATAGTAATCGCAATATCGGCTATTCGAAGAGAGTTCGTAATTTTCACTATTTCTTTTAAGCGCCCATTTATATTTTCCCAGATCCCACGACCGTTATTCTAAATCCGACTTCATTGGAGGTCTGAAGTGACGCCCCGGCAACGTCCATGTCAACGTAGTACTTTCTTATTTTAAAATGAAAGTAAACATAGAGTAGCAAGAGCGTCCATGAATTATTTTCCTATTACAGTGTTCTTAAATGGTTGTTTTTGGCTTCAGGCAGAGTGAAAAATCCTTTCTTTAATTCGAACGCACGGAGCGTCCATGTAGAATGGTTTTTCCAAATCTGTCTTCTTAAACAACCTTCTTAACCCATTCGTGCCTGGATATTTTTGCGACTTTCTTCGATTTTCGCTAACACCAGAAGTAATTGATAAATTTCTGATGTCAACTTTTTGAACAAGGGATGATTTCATTTAAAATCGTTATGTATAAAAATTGAAATGGCAACATCCTACTTGCCATATTAAAATATTTTGTGGAATTGAGGTTCAATACTCGCGAATAAAGGCTAGGAAAAATAAATAACGTTTTCGAATGATAGCGAAAATGCCGTCCCAAAAAAGAGACGCTAGGCATAAATGGGTTAAGGGTGGGTTCGAATGCAACGTGCGTCCATTTTCCGGTATTCCATAGCCGTCTTCTTAAATCATTTATTTATTTATTTATTTTTGATGCTATTTTAGAATTTTGAATTGAGTACAGGGTGCATTCACAGTGCATGAAAGTGTAAAACTCTTACCGCGTTCTTAAACCGTTGATATCTCACCCATGACTCTAACGGCCTTATTCACCAAACACTTGACTTGCAGATTAATTCTAAAACTCGTGTTAAGGTCATCGGTAAGATATCTTACCGATGACTTTAACACGCAAGTTTGGATTCATTCTCATGTCAAGTGTTTGGTGAATAAGGGCGTAACACTCCTGTTTGGATTGATCCGTGTGTCCATTATTTGGCGAATACCGCCATAACACCACTCATGACACCTGTTCCAGTTTTTTCACGAATACGAGTGGCACGAGTGGATGAGTTTACGAACGTAAGGTCCTGAGCACGGCGCATTCTCAAACAATGAACAGTAGCGTCCTCTGATGTCTGCCACAACTACTAAAAGTTTGTACCACGAGTCGTTCAGCGTTTGCATCTTCCACATAGCAATGTTTTTCTCTGATGTAAATAGGCTGTTCAACGATGGATTCGGCAACTATGAATCTGTACAAAATATAAATACGAACCAGTACAAAATGGTATTTGTTTAAAGTTACATAAAAAAATACGAGATACATATATTTTTCTTTTACGTAATGAACTCGTTCAATATTGGTTGAATGTTGGAACTGGAGTTCGACGAAAGATCTGTGTCCATCGTGTGTCTCGGATCGAAGGTTTAAGGATGTATCCAGATCTATCAGGCTTCGGAGTGGATATACATGGATTGCCAAGTGGATCTTAACCATTAGAGAAAATGTCTGACTTTGCTGCCGTCAATGGGTATCTGCTAATAAGGTTCCCAGTATATGTGCTGGCCAAGACAATGAGCTGTTCCGTCACTGTGTACTTTTCATACTGTAGTTGTTTTTATTGAGAACTGCGAAATCTTGAATACAGTGGCTCAATTTGGGTCATGAACTGTTTTGGAAGAAACCGTGTCCCCATACGGTGCACAAGAAGTGGCTCATTTTTGGAATGCGATGCCTTACGTTGTGGATGAGTCCTTTTCATCGCATTGTGCTTTGTAAAATGCTTGTGTGGAACAATGTAGTGCTCGGCAAACAAGCAAGAGAACTAGTATTGAATAACGGATCTGTTTTCCAGCCACTGGATGCTTCACTCTGCAAAGATGAGTTCTTCTGGGGCTGTCATTGGATGGACTGTGTGCATGGGTGGTCAGCGTCGGTGCCAAACAAGGATTGAAGAAGAGAAAAGGATGGGTAAGTCAAACACATCATTTATAAGGGATAGTTTTTCCGGTTGCCAATGCTGCTTCCGGTGTGTTCCAGAGTTGTTAAATACCCGCTTGTTTTATTCAGAAAAGGGTTTATTAGAGTTTTTTAGGGATTTCAGCTCGGTTGTGTTTTTCGCGTTTTATCAGGGATATTGTGTTTTATATCCGGAGTTTTTAACGACGAACCCAAGAAAAAATCAGAGTATTCCGCAAGAGTATCGTTGCTTTCTATGCATAAATACTCTTAAAAGCCGAAAGATGTCTATGCTAGTATTTTGTAGACATAGGGGAGTACTTAAAGTGGTTGTTCAATATATAGTACCAGGTGCCTTGTAGGCTTAAGATGCCTCCCTCGTCCTATTGGTTCTCTTCTCATTACGCCAAGTTATTACGCCAACGATGACCATCGTTATCCCACTGCAAGCCAAATGGCCACGGAGGGCATGGGAAAGTGTCAGAGTGTTCTGCTGTTTCGTGTCATAATGGGGAGTCACCTTACGCCAGCTTTCTTAGAGGCCATAAGGTGGCCCGCCATCGGCCCAAGCGGAAGCGAGAATACATGTCTTCGAGCAAAAGTCTTTCCAAAAGGTGGTGGTCCAGTTGAAATGGAAGAACGTTACGTTTTTGATAGTTGTTATGTATTTGAATTGTGCCCGGTTAGTAAAAAATATACTTATACAGTAGGTAGTTTTACTGCAAATTATCATTAAGTACACGTTGGGACATCTCGACGAGTCCAAAGTGACAGTTTTTGCAAAAGATTGAACGTCCTTATTAATGACTGCATCATTTTATCTCTCAACACCCTTTATTGAAAAATGTGTCCCGAAAATGCGACATTATAAAGCGACATAATTTTGCATGTATTTAAATACTATTAGTTCACAACAGCTCTAATCTATTGTTACACTATTTCGTAAGCTGTGGAATAGGCATCCCCTGTATTTTTCTATGAATTGGTTACAATCCTAAAAATTTCAACATAGGGTTGGTTACCAGGCTAAATACACGAAAGACGAGAGATAAAATCCCAAAGTCCATGAATATCGTTTTAATAGGGCAATCATGAAACTAAAAAATGAGGGGGGTTCAGGAGGATCTCCCCCTGACGAGGCTCGAACAGCCGAGTTTTTTTATTTAAAAATAAATATAGAAATGAATTTTTTTTTTGTCCACTGTATATACACAATATAGTCTATATATCAAATTAAGAAAAATTAATTGGATTCATAAATTAGTGCTTAAGAACTCATCGAAGTGTATCGAACACATTTTTTCAACAGCTTGTCAGTTGGGTACGCTTTTATAAAAAACTACTGAGCTGATGAACTTAAAATTGGGTATGATATGAGAAAACATGACTATATGAGAATAATAGGATTTTCAATTTGGCTAAAAAGAAATGAAATTAAAAATACTTAACCAAATAATTTTAAGGATCCTAACAATCAACGGAACATAAAGACATTATTTTCAAAAATTTTTCACTGACTTCTTCGATTGTAGGTATTTTTAAAGAAACAAGTGAGTGAAACCATTCTGGAAAGTGTCGACTGTTCACCTGAAACAAATTTTTAGAAAAGTGTACCAAAGCAATTTAAAAAAAACACATTTTGAGAAAAAGGCTAAACTGCAAACCTTTATTGTAGCCAAACGGTGTGTGTTTGCTTTTTAAAAGCCACATTTTTTGAGTGTTTATGTATTCTAAACCGACATAAATTATACGTGTGTAGAATCGTACTGGTCTGCTGGATTTTTAGACAGATGACTAAACATTCGAAAAATGGAGCCAATTCATGTTCCATGTGTCCTTAACTCAGGAACGCCCACGATCTATTCTTAGACGGTAGCAACATGGGCAAGTCGCAATAATGCTTAAGCATTGAATTATTTTCCTGTTTTAATTTCTCGAATAATAAGTCCTATTTCCACAAAATACTCAGCGATAACACATTGAAATGAGAATCTTTCACTGTCTTGCTTATATTTTTAGAAAAAGAATGATACTTTCTTCATACCACACAAGCTTCGGGAATCGATGGATCCCTTCTGGCATCCACATAAATAGGAGAACGGGCTGAAAAAAGTCGGCAGCGAATTGGGTTCCATACCTAAAGGGAGATTCCAGCGGGCAGAAATCTAGCACTTGCAGTGCGTCGCGGCTTCAGTTCTGCCCGCACATGTAAGAGAAAGCGTGTGGGCGTATCCAATCAGCTTGCTCGCGGCCCGCCTAGTCACGTCGAAGGTTTTGTCTCTGATTCACAGGTTAATGTCCACCTTTAAAAGAGGCTTTCTGGTCATGTTCGATCCACTGTTTCATGGCGAGAAAAAGAAAGGATAGAATTTTGTCATTTGGAATTGTCATTTTGTAAAGAGCTGTGCTAAGATGTCTTTATCCAGGGACGTGGGGCGTGGACAGGGCGTCCGTTGGATCAGAATTTCTGGTGAAGTTAGATTCCGTCCCATGCTTGAGCGAGACATGAGAACGCGAGACAATGCGAGATGTCTCGCGTCCATCCCTAGAATTCACCGAACCTATCGGCTTGTTCGCAGAGCCTTAATGCGCAATCCTTCTTGCCTGGTGTGACGCCTTGGCTACGCCCTTCGTGGCTAGATCGGACGCCCTCTCCACGCCCCTTGCAGTCACGCGTGACGCCCTCGATACACCCGATGTGGCCTCACGCGATGTCCTGGCTTCACTCATTGTTAAAAACGCGTTACTGTTGTCCTTTTACAGATGAAAATAAATACACGTCATTTAAAGTAAAAACAAATCATGTACTCTCTAGGTTTTAAAAACTTCCCGGAAAGTGGGGCTGTATCTGCTGTAAGCTAACGCCTTCGATGGATAAAAATAATAACGGGTCTGAAAATCCATGGTAAGTCAAAACTTGTCAAGAAAACTCATATTAAATCAGGAATACAATCGCCTCCACCCAAAAAGCGAAAGCAAAGTTCTATCAACGGCATTTTTCACGTAAGTGTATTGATTTGTAGTCACTTCAACCATGGGTATCCATTGGCAAGTAACGTTCGGGGACCAAGATACTTCCTATGATTGAAAATATTTCCAAGAAGGTGATATCTGAATTTTGTTGAATGGTTCCGGGGGGCGCAATTGCCCCCCATCCCCTTGCCCTTTTTTAGTCATGGCTATGAATTCGATAATTAGACCAGAATTTCTTGCAAATTTAGATGAACTAAGTCCTTGGTCACGCCTCATGTCAGACAGACGTTAAATAAGTTCTTTACAAAATGAAAATGAATAAATATGTATAGGATAGCAACATCTGTATTGGATGTCGCGAAATTTGAATTCATTTCTATGGTTCCCAATGAAACAGTGGACCCAAAATTTCCAGATAACTTCCGTTAAAAATGGGCGATAGCTTATCATCTGTTTATTCGTATGCTCTTCTATAGGATTCTGAGTTCTCGATAGGATATCATTCTGAAATGGGTTCGTCACTTCATGTGTGTAGGGGGGCCATTTCACTCAGTGGGTCTTTTTTGTACGGGGACCCATTTAAAAAGTGCCACTTTTTTGGAAATGAAGGAGAGGAAGTATTTCTCAACGTCATCTTCTTTCCTACCCTATTTCGTTTACTTATCTATTTTTTTTCTCAGTTTGCATTGGCCATTGATCTCTCATAGTGAACGAATGAAAGCGGCTGTTACCCCACTTTTGGGGCACCCCACACCTTGTGTGTGTACATGTTTTGACCCCTTCCCCCCCTTTGGTTGCGAATTTCGAAAAGTGCTGTGTCATTGAGTACCCATGTTAAGAAACTCATATACATGCCCCAGATAGTTTGATTAGCTTATGCCGTTTTTGATAGGTGAAATATCGAAATACGTAAAAACGGCTTACTTCCCCCACAGCAGTCACAGGCCATTTTGAAAGCTCACCAGAATCCTTTTGCGGAAATTGAGTTAAGGCAAACTTCCCTTCTCCAGACGTGTGAGTGCCACTTGGAATTATTAAAAAAGAAGGGAATGTTCCTTTCCCTGATATTGCAAAAGAGAAGATCCGCTGGAGACACCAGCGGCTGCGTTCCCGCATAGAGGTGGCTTCCACTGAGGGATGGGCCCATTCTAACGGTTCTTACGATCGATGACTGCTGTTCGAACAGAATCCATCATCCGTTCATCGAATAGTGAATATTGACTATTTCCACTGTGTGAACAGTATTGGCGGTTTCAGTGTTCGCGATTTTTACTGTTCGAATACTATTCGTGTGGGGGGTTGAGTGAGAGGGTTATTTTGGGTACGCAAAAATAGTGGGATCCTGTTCTGCGATGACTGACGCAGTTGCGATCTCGCATGCAATTTAAAAGTGAGCTTTTAACCCTCTAATGCCCACGGTAGCCTATAGGTTACCATCCTTTAAACGGTATTTTTTGAGAGGAAAATGTTTCAAAATGCCATTTTGAAGTCACAAAACCGTTCATTGTACTTCGAATAAATAATAGCAGTAGTTTGGGTGCACAGATGCCAGCCTTCATGGATGAAAAATATTTTAAAAGCATCTTGGATGACATCCACAAAAAACATGTTTGAAATGATAAGTTTTCCTTCTATTCTAATAATACTGAATGTGAAGAAAAAATTATGAATTGTCATTTATGGATAAGAAAAAATAGATGCTTTTTCACTCGATGCAAACTATTTTGTCCCATTCGTAATGTTCAGAAGAGTTCCAAAATCATGGTGTTTAAATTAAAAAACATAAATTTTAATTTTTCGATAATGTTTTATCCTATTTCCGTTATTCAACAATAAAGCACCCTTTCAGAGAAAAAAATAACTTTTTACTTGGGAATTTCTTATATTGAGCGTTAGAGGATATTGGTCCCGTTGCTTTTTCTAGCAGTTTCATAAAACTTCATGCCGGCACAAGACTCCGGTTTCATTATCATTAAAGCGGCACACACAAAAAAAAGTTGTTTGTACATCGGACGCCACCCATCTACCGGCATGTATTTCGACCCGCTGAATCCGAATTTTAAGTCAGTTTATGTTTTTAAGTCAGATTTTCTCGATGAAAATCGCTCTCCTTATTCTGGTCATACATCATTTTTTAGAGATATTACATTTTTTTGCATTTTCAGATTTTGTACTTATATTTTAGGCATAAAAAAATACAAGAAACGTATTTAATCATGTTTTATAGATTTTTTTTCATTTTTTTTAACTGTAACTTTTGTTATTCTATCGGTTTTTTGCGATTTTTTCAGAGTTTGAGGGATTCTAAGCCAACTGTATTTTAGATTCGTATTAAGCAAATCCAATTACATAAAACTTCTCTTTGATTTGGGTCAACAAAATTTTTTTCATGAATACAATGACGATTTTTTGCTATTTTTAACATTTTTGAAGGGTTTTTTCAATTTTTTGAGATTTAGAATGGTTTATAATCTAAGTACACTTTAAATTTGTATTCAGCGGATCGAAATACATAAGAATTATGCTTGGTATAGATTCATAATTTTTTTAATGACCATTTATCCAATTTTCGCTATTTTTTTCAATTAACTCGATACTCGAGGGTCTACGGCTTAAACTGACTTAAAATTCGGATTCAGCGGGTCGAAATACATGCCGGTAGATACGTGGTGTCCGATGTACAAACAACTTTTTTTTTGTGTGTGCCGGTGCTATCTCTCCCGTAAACAGCACAAGCCTAGCGCACTTTCACGAATTAGCATCTCAAGACCGTAAAGTATCAGAACTCTTACCCCACAAGCTATAATCCCGTTTGTCAACCGATGGTAGATTCAACACCCAGTTTCCAAGAAAGCCCTTAGAAAATTTTACATCTACTGTTTAATTGAGAATACAACCAATTTAACAGTTTAAATGACGTGATAATAAACACAGATGTCGGTACTCGATGTTTATTGTTCATTCTGAAAAGAACTGCGTTAACATGTTTGGAACGATGGGCGTAGCTAGGGCGTTACAGGAGGCCAGAAGGGGGCGTCCTGTTAAGCTGCAATTTAGAACTAATTTTTGCATGTAAATAGTATAGGATAATAATTGTGTATGATAAATTTGAACTCGCTGCGTGCCCGTTCTTCGCACGGTAGTGAAAGAACATTTCCCTTACACGTATAATTCGAATTAAACCCAGTGATGCGGAATCTAAAAAAGTGAAAAATTATTTATATCGTGATGAAACGTTGACGCCATGAGTGCAAATCTGAGATGACTGCAACAGGATGACACAAAAACTATGTCAGTGTCACTGGCGATCCAAAAAAGAAGCAACTTCTCTTGGATGAACTTGCCCAGGCTTTTTCTCGGTGGATTCGGTATCGTGGAACTGCTTCTATATGTTGCACATGTAGCTTAGTTTGTATATCATACATAATATACAAACTCAATTTCCAAAAAACAGCATTATTTAACGTCCTCCCCCCATGACAGTCACAAGCCAATTTGGAAGCTCTCCAGAATCCTTTTGTAGACATTTAGTTATGTGAAATTTCCCTTCACGCCACTTACATTCCATCAACATACATATAGTATCTATTAAAAAAGAAGGGAATGATCATTTCCCTGATATTACAAAAGCAGAAGATCCGCTGGAGACAGCCTTGCACACGGGTAGAAGGGAAATGCGTATGGAGATTCCGTCCGCAGGACATGGGGTCGGAAGGTCGGGAGGCAGGCAGATTTCCTTCGAGTGGGAGTTTCCAGAGCTCCCATCGCTGGTAGTGTCCAGCTGTCACGGAGTAAGACCTGGACTGCATATTACCGGAAAACGCGACAGAATCAGAAAGCAGAAACTGAAAATTGAGGAACTTCCGGTTTTTCAGTTTCCGTCAAGCAGAATCAAGGGCGGAAAACGGAGTTGAAAATGTTGAACTTTCCCGTTTCTGCTCGCGTTTTCTGCCATGTGCCAGCCAATAGGAATTCGCCTAGATCCACAGAAGCAGTCATCCAAAAAACAAGATGGCGTCCCGTTTCGATGCTGAAGTACTTGTATCTCAGAGATTATTCTTACTGTTATAAATTTGTATTCAATAAAAAAGAAAAATAAGAAAAAAAGGAGATTTTCTTAAAACCAACGTTTTTGTATTTAAAATAGTACTTACTCTTCATCTGCAGTTCGGGGATCTTCATTCAATTAATGCTGTGCAAATTCCATATTTTTCTCTTACTAGAAAATGTTTTAAACTCATAATCAATGTCTACGTTTTTTTAATTTCATGTGTTCTAATCAAAGCCGTCCTATTCATAAATTGAATGCTTATTTTAGCGAGAAAATTATTCTTTATTCGCGTATTTTTTTGCGCTGTTTCCATCATCCATTGTACCGAGCAATAAACGATTTAAAAGGAAGACGATAGATGGCGCCTGCATCGTAGTATATGCTAAGGCGTATTTTGCTAGAGTAGAGTCAAGTACCGACAGAAAATAATCCCGGCAAAAATTCTGTTCTGCTAGAAAGTTCAGCTTTCCGGTAATATGGACTCCAGGTCTAACTGTCATTTGTGTCTAGCGGACTCGAAAGAGCGCTCCGTTGCAACCAAAAATGCAGGGGATTAGAGGGATGAAGTCACACATATACACGTATTTTAGACACTTGCGGTTTTACATGTTAGGATCCAATGAGCAGTACTAACATCATCCCTTCTTTTTCTATAATTGTATACTATGACACATGTTAAATATTGAGATAAAACTCAATTTCAGTTCGCAGATTTTTGAAAAATAAAATTTTTATTAAAGAATTTTTTTTTTAATGGAGCGTTTCACTATCTGCGAGGAAAATCGAATTTAAAATGCACGTATACTTATTGATACACATTCTTAATGTTGTTCCAGTTATTTGAGGTACTACGCCGCTAACACACCATTGCATTACAATGAACACTCGACGAACATAAGCAGTCTACTCGCATACCGCTTTTCATCTAGTGGGATGCAATGGATTATCCGGTCTTACCCGCACTTCTCATCACGTGCAGCCGGACACTCTCCCGGATGGACTCCTCTCCGCTTAAAGTCCGGAGGAGAAATAACCTAGAATCCCAAGAGGTACCATCTGAAAATACACATAAATTAAACATAAATGAGTGAACAGCGATAAAGCTAACATTGAGTGCTGTAAAGTTCATCCGGGTATATAGTAGTTCTGTCACTATGTTATGTGTGTTTGGGGACCGAATACCCTTTTTAAAAGGCAATTATTACGGAATAAGAGACTGGAGTTATTTCCCGAAGAGTGTAGAAATGAAAGCGCGCATTCTGTTAGAAGATAATCTCTTTTTTTCAAGTTTTCTTTCAGCTTGGAACGAGTAGAGCACGTCACGTGTTCTTCGTTACTTGACTCATTGAAACGTGTTGATGTTTTAGAAAGAGGAGGGTGTGGCGTATTTTCGATTCTCAAGTATTGTAAGTGTCTCGTTGCATTTACGAGACTATACATTTTTGTATCACAATGACCAGTTGAGTGTTTAGGGTTTATAAACCACGGGCAAAATATTTTTATCTGTCATTTCAAAATTCCCCTACAATGATTTCGTTGGGTGGGAATTGGAATCGCGCAATTTTCTTCTTCAAAGCCTGTTAACCGTGACTTCAGTAGGACGTCATTATCACTTGCGACACCTCATTTTGACATGCCAATGATAAAATGGATTTATAAGATAAGAGAAAAAAAATGTATATATATGCAGGGATAAATTGAATTTTTTGGCATTGTAAACACTTTGTCTTACGGCAGATGTTTGAATGCGTTGAGATGGACTGAGAATACCGTGAAATACCCAGAGCAGAAAAAAATGAATTTGTATTGAATTTGTATAAGCTAAAATTATTTTTCAGAAAGCATTAGAGGAGTGGGAAATAGGGAAAATATTAATTGTTGTGTTTCTGTTTATAACAAATTCATAGTGTAAACTGAAGTTATAATGAGAATTCTGCGACACCCTCTTATAGAAAGCATTAAATTGTAAGCAGGTATCAACATGTTTTTTCCATGATAATCAAAGTTCAGTCCAGATCACATCTCTTTGATTCTACCGATTTCCGAACTGTCCCATTTTCTATCAAGAGAAGAAAAGAAATGAACGTATAAACTCTTATTTTTACTGTCTTAATTGTGTACGTCTCTCTATCAATGATTCCGGGAGTTTATCCAAGAACAACTCTGTCAGCACCTTTTGTGTTGGCCGTGGAATGAACCTTTTGTCTTTTTCATTCCTCCCCACCCCCCCTTTCGTTCTTCTTCTTAGGTAGAACTTTTCACAGAATTTGAAAAGGCAAAAAAGTCTATGTATTCTTTTCTTCGTTCATTATTTTTTGAGTTCATGTTTTTGCTTAAGCTCTCTGGCATTATCTTCTTTTGTTCTTTTTGCTTCTGCATTATTGGTTGTATCTCTTTTTATTCCTGAAAAAAAAATTCCTCGAAGAAGAATTCAGGAATTTATTCAGACAGGAATTATGTTTGACTTACTTAATTACATTTCTAATTATGGAAGATAGTAATTAAGTCAAACATAATGAATCGCATTTATGGAAGTAATGCAAATTCGGGGAAAATATTTACACATATTTGCATAATAAGCCAAAAAACAGTATTTTATGCTCGTACTGAATATTGATTAAGTAAATTAAACTTATCGCATTGATGATTATAGAAAATATTCATTCATTTGATTTACTGAATAAATATTCGGTACGGGCATAAAATACAATTTCATGGGTTTATTATGCTTTTTCTTCACCCTAGAAAATCTTCGGTTTTAGCGAGCTTCGGATATAGCGGACGAAACTGGAGGGTCCTAAGTGGTTCACTATAACCGGAGTGGACTGTATATACTTACGTTGATCCTTGACTCAATGATTCTGTAACAATTTCGGGTGATCACTCCAAGACAAATCTTCTCCCGCCATCACTTCAAAGATTCCAAATCTGAGCACAAAAAGCGCAATAAAATCGATACGGTTGGTACGATCCCCTTGAAATTTTTCGGAATTATGCATGGAACAAAGAAAATAATCTGCTCTGATTTAAGAAAATCTGAAAATCCATCCGTTCCCCAGTTTTCAATCGAGTTTTCCCTCTTTCCAGCTCTATTTTATTTCCGGGAGTATAAAAAGGGAATTGTTACGATTTTTTGGGGTAACCCGCTGTTCAGGTGTTTAAAATAGTTTAAAATTCGTATTCTACGCGTCCAATAGTTCAATTCTGCTTTTTGTTGCATTGAAATCGGTCAACTGTAACGCGAGATACGGAGTTTTGTGTTTTCCTGTTGGTTTGCATAGCATTTTCTATATATCTCGAGAAATGTGGGTCCTAGGCCTTCGGTCTCTTCACTTTTCGGGGAATTATTTTTGGGCGCCAAATTGGGTGATATTTCGCCAAACTTGGCGCGTTTTCCATAATGGAGTTAGTTTTTCTGCATTAACATTTATAATAGCATTACTCTTCTATGACGCAATCCTAATCGAGTCTGCTAGCACATTCCACGGATGGTTCTCCCTAAAACCTTTTACGCTGTTCATCGTAACCTGCAAAAGGACAAGGTGATTGCCCAGTTCTCTCTCAGTCTTGCTTCTGCTTCCGTCAAGAGCAGATGTCCGCGAAAGCTGAAGGCTTTGTATGGACTCGGAGGAGCGGTGTTTTCGCTTACCTTTATGAAGCTTTGATTTTAAGTACTGCGTGTCCATTCTTCATGGCTGAGTCTTGAGGGACTGTTAGTGTTATCCCTCGTATATTTCCACTCAATATTTACCTGTGGATGTGTTTTATTTTGTGTGAGAAAGACATCATTTGCGAAAGCTGCTGTACAAAGTGGGCTGTTAAAAGCACGTTACTGGCTGATTGTGCTCGTGAATTTTGTACAGCGGATGGTTCGACGAAGTTCTGGAAGCCATGAAGTTCGTGTTCCATCCTGACAAGTGGACTCTTTATTAGAACTTTCTACACCGACTGGACTTGAGAACCCAGGAAACAAATTTTCTGCAACAGTACCATTTGCGTGACAAAATGAGCTGTCGCAAATAATAATGACGTCCTACTTATCAGGCTATGGAGAGAAAATGGCAGTTCCAATTCACTTAAAATAGATTTTTTAGATTATCTTGTTTAGATTTTTTTTCACAAATAAAATGATTTCCTCTGCATGAAACATGGGTATAAGAGGTGACGAAATCTTTCGAATGCGAAAAGTTTCCGCGCGTTTTTAGAAGAAGATGGAATCCCGATTTGGGTATACAATAAAAACTGTATATGAAGTTATTTATTTTATGTGAACAAACATTAAATCTATATTGAGTGTAGACTGTTTTTTGTAGCGCCCGTGTTCTTTGCCTGATCGACTGACTTTGATTTCTAGTTTAAGAAATAAAGCCGCAGTTCAATTGTTTTGGGGTCACCCTGTAAATTTCTCTGCAATCGATGAATGCCAATGGCAAACATCGGAAAAAAAAAAAATACACTGTTCGACTTGACTGCAAAATGGAAGAAGAAAAGAAAAAACAATGAGCTTCCAATTCAATTCCACTTCTAACTTAATCGGAATTGTATATGACAATGAATATTATAATGACAATTTTTCAATTACCAGTTCCATTAAGAGGCTCCTCCAGACAAGCAGTCAAGATACGATGGCGAATCTCAAAACATAAAAATGAATTGAATATCGGGCCACTTCCTTTTTCGAATGTCAAAAATGTAATTCCTTACCAATAATACACTTCTGTTAACCGAGATAATGGTTTAATAATTAAATTTTATGGGTTCGTTTAAATGCTGTCATTTTCCCCATCTTAGGGCAATGGAACAGATTCTCATTTTAATTGGATTTTGAAAAATCCGTTTCAAAATGGCTCATTCGTTATTCTACGTGTGAATCATCCTTTTCGGTTGTTAATGGATAACAAAGAGAAAATTCGATTTAAATAACACAGAATTGTTTGATGAGGTGAATTACAAATGCTCTGTTTAATGCATTTTTATTGACAGGACACTAAGGCCGCAATCATGCGAAATACCTACATTGCAAAATGTGTGATAACACATAACGAGTGACATTTCCAATTCATTTAAATGATTATTATATAACTTTAGAAAGTAATAACGCGTTGTGCCTATTCTTGCATAAATATTTCTTATTGACAGCAGGTGCGGGCTTTTTCTCAAAAGGTGTGCTCGGTGCGCTGCCGTTCTCTTCGTGAGAACCATCGTTCCGCTCATGGGTACTTTTCCGTTTTAAGAACACCAGCGTTGCTGTGCCAAATTTAGCAACCTGGTGTTTTTATCGCATGGTTACACTATTTATGGCGTAGCCTTGGTTACAATGATAAAGAAGAAGCAGGAAATAAGAGAATACACTTGTAACCGTTTTAAACGTTGTGTAGTTTTGATTGCACACGTTTTCATGTTTATTTTATCACTTCGTTTATTTTAATGGCATCCGATGCAAATAATGTCGCTCATGCTTTATAAAAGTGTGGATAGACATTGTAAACTTCATGCATTCTTCATAGATTTCTATTTCGCCTATTTAACAACTCATATATATCGTTACAGTTAATAAGGCATGCTAATGTAATAAAGACAGCAACCTAGCATTACCCTGATAGCAACTTAGTGTCTAATATTTATGGTAGTTAAAAGATCTATCCTGTACTGAATCAACTTAAAGCCCAATTAGGAAAGTGTGATGCTACAGTTTAATCAAGGATATACTTTAGTGAGAGCTCGAAGATGAATTTACGGTTGATGGAGCTCTAGCAGGAATTTGCGGTTGTTGGAACTCTGTTAGAAATTTGATGTGAGTTATAGAGTTCCATCGGAAATTTGAGGTAGTTAGAGCTGGGAGTTTCTGTAGTTAAAGCTCGATCATGAAGTTACGGTTATTAGAGCTCGATCAGGAATTTACATTAGTTAGACCTTTGTTATAAATTTACTATAGCTAGGTCACAATGAGGAATTTACAGTTCTTATAGATCTCTCTGAAGTACTCTATCAGGTTTCTACGGTAGCTCTATCAGGTTTTTACGGTAAGTAAGGTTTCATCGGAAATCATGGTAGTTAGGGGTTAATCAAGTTAGAGTTCTATCAAAAATTTACGCTGTTGTAGTTCATTCAGGCAGACAAACAAAAAAAAATGTAGTCATAAACTTTTTTTTTCAATTTTGTAAAAATGTTAAAAATACCGATATATATCTATTGCCTCCATAATTTGAAATTGCAACAATGTAGGAAACATGATAAATATGTTTGTTTTCTCTAAATTTATAGTACACAGAGTAGGCGGCGGTCATAATGTACTTTCCAATACAATAAATCTTAATCCTTTTTAAAAATTAATATCAAGTTTACCTTTACACAACAATTAGAAATTATTCAGAACTATTAAAATTTTTTTAATTCACGAAGCATTAAGAATATTATACTATAAATCAAACCCATGTTTCTCAATATTGGTTGCATTATAAAAATAATGGAATGATCCAATACTATATAATTAATAAAAATTCATGAGTAGAATTAGGAGGAATCAGTCAATGCCTAGAATCCAATTAATATTTCGATAATGCATCTTATATTTATATCAAGCTGAAACCCAATTATGTATTAATAATAATTGTATTTTTAGTTAAACGTTTTTTCCTATCTTTTCGCTATCTATTATTATAAATTTTAAAAACATTATATAGAATTTGTACTCTAGTTTTCATCAGAATGCCGTTCCTCTTAGACTTTATCTGTGAACGTGTCTTTAGTTTTATAAATTTTCGATAACGAATTTTATGGCTTAAGGCGTCGCCATTCGTTTTCCGTACATTTTAAAATTTACTTTTCTCATAAATATAAACAAAAAAGTATATGTATCTACAATTAAATATTTCGGAAGAAAACTTTGTTAAAAAAAAATTCTCGCAGAAGAATATTTCCATTATTTTTACATAAAGCCTTGGGCGATCCCTATAAAGCATCCGATCTCAAAATTCCATTTTGTTAAACGATAAAATGGCTTTATAAGATAAGAGAAAAAAAATATGTATATACATATATGCAGGGGAAAAAATTGATTTTTTCGGCATTGTAAACATTTTGTCTCATGGCAGATGTTTGCATGAGTTGAGATGGACTGAGAATACTGTTAAAATGTACAGAGCAGAAAAAAATGAATTTGCATTTTAAGCTAAAATTAATTTGCAGAAAATATTAGAAGGGTGTGAAATACGGAAAATAGAAAGTAATGTGTTTGTGTCGATAACAGTTTCATGATGTGAACTAATGTTATATCGAGAATTCTACGATTTTTTTAAGAATTATGATGATGCTCAGGTACTTCAAAATACGTGTTGAATTCAAGCCTCGACCCATCTCATGAGTCAAAATACTCGTATCTCGAATGGCCTTGAATCCACGATTGAAATGATTGAAGCGAGATGAATCTTTAAGAAAGCAATCATTGCGTAAATGCAAAATATATGTGCTATGATTGTTATTGTAGAGCCCCGCACACATGTAGAGCCCCACACAACCTATCTCTGAGCCCTTTTAGGGTGAAAGATTGAATTTTTTGTTCATCACCGTAAAGGGCCTATTTGACTAACTTGGAATATTTTTGTACGAGGGCCGCATAAAAGTTTAATTTTTGTATTGCTTTAGATTGAATCTCCTGAAAATAGCAGTCGATATTTTTAAATTCTGTATCTGTTGTGACTTCACTTTGCAATTGACTGTACGTGTCTACGATCCATATCTAAGCAATAAAACCACAGTGGCCATTGATCTCTAACAGGTAACGAGTTGAAGCGACTGTTGCTACGTTTTTGGGACACAACTCACCCCCTGTTTATTTGCATGCTTGGGTTCTCTACCCTCATCGGTTGCGAATTTCGAAAAATGGCCCGTCATTCAGCACCTATATCAAGAAAATTTTATATATATATATATATATATGGCCAATTTTGTAGGATTAGCTTCAGAGATTTTGGTTAGGTGAAACATGGGAATACGAAAAAAAGGCATTATTTTCAGCCCCCCCTCCCCATAACAGTCGCACGCTATTTTGAAAGCTCACCAGAATCCTTTTGTAGAAAATTTATTAAGGCAAACTTCCCTTCACGACACTATATCTCTCTTGGTGTATAGATATCTGAAGTATTTAAAGAGAAGGGAATGGTCATTTCCCTGACATAGCAAAATAAGACTACACGCTTCGATTCCATGTGCGTTTCCTTCTGTAGGGATGTGCCATTCGAATGATTTCTTGAATCGATGACTACTGTTCCAATAGGATCCATCATCGGTTCAATCGAATACGCACTTGTGATCTCCAGTGAGCTGTTAACCCTCTCATGCCCATGCTAGCCTATAGGCTACCGTCCTTTAAACGCTATTTTATAAGGGGAACATGTTTCGAAATGTCATTTGGAAGGTGGATGAAGTCGACAAAAAAGATGTTCCAATGATAGGCTTTCCTACTATTTTAATACGTTGACGCCCTCGCTGGATAAAAATAAGAACTGCTCTAAAAATCCATCCTAAGTCGAAACTTGTCAAGAAAATTCATACAAGATAAGAAATAGACCAACCCCCCCCCCCCACAAAAAAAAAGAAAATCTATCACCGGCATTTTTTTCCGAAAGTGTATTTATTTGCAGTTATTTCAACCATTACCCTCCATTAGCATGTAACGTTGGGAAGACAAGATGTTTCCGAGGGTTGAAAATATTTCCAAGTAGGGGATACCTGAATGTTGTTGAATGATTTCAGGGGAGTGCCATTGCCCCCCCCCTTCCCCTTGCCCTTAGTAAGTCATGACATTGAATTCAGCAATCCATTCATCTCAATTGACAAGAAATGCGGGTCTAACGGGAAGCCCTGGCCACGCCCCTTGTTAGAACATGTTAAGGCAGTACTTTTACAAAATGAAAATGTATAAATATATATATATATATATACAGGGTAGAAAAATTTGTATTGAATATCCTGAAATTCGAATTCATTTCTATGGATCGCAATGAAACAGTTGAACAGTTGCATTTTCAGAAAACTTCTGTTGAAGGTGGGCGATATATTACGATCTCTTTATTCCTTTGCTGTACGTCATTCTCATTTCTCGGTAGGATATCCTACTCAAATTCGTTCATCATACTTCATGAGTGTAGGGGGCCCATTTTACTCAACGGGGCTTCTTTTCGTATGGGGACCGATTTGAAAAGCGACCCCTTTTTTAGAAATGAAGGAGAGGAAGTCTCTCTCAAAGTAGTCTTCTTTTCTACCTCGTTCATTTTGTTTTATTCAGTTACATTGGCCATCTAACAGGTAAGGAATGGAAGGGACTGTGACAACGTTTCTAGGACACCCCAAGCCCTGCGTGTGTGTTTTGGCCCCTTACCCACATCTGTTACGAATTTCGAAAAATGGTGCGTCATGGAGCACTTCTGTTAAGCAACTCAAACACATGCCCTCATTTGTAGGATGAGCTTCCGTCGTTTTTGCTAGGTGAAACATGGATATACGAAAAAACGGTATTACTAACCAACCCCTCCCCCCTCCAACAATGCCCACAAGGCATTTTGAAAGCTCACCAGAATTATTTTGTAGCCATTTCGTTAAGGCAAACTTCCCTTCATGCTTCTATATGGAAGGATTGCAAACTGCGAAGTTATATAAAAAGAAGGGAAGTAGCCATTGTCATTTCCCTGATATTGCAAAAGAAGATTGGTTGGAGGCTGCAGGCTGCGTTCCCATAATGCACCTTTCTCCCGAAGGATGTGCCATTGGAATGATTTCGATGATTACTCTTCGAACAGAATCCATAATCGGTTCATCGAATCGTGAATATTGACTGTTTTCACGATTCGAATAGTAATCGTGAAATTGACTATTCGAAGAGTGTTCGTGATTTTCATTATTTCTGTTAAACGCCCATTGGTTCAGTGTCAGATCCATCGACCGTTATTCTAAATTTGTCTTCATTGGAGGTCTAAAATGAAGCCCTGGCTTCGCCCATGTCAACATACTATTTTCTTTTTGTCGAAATGAAAGAAAACACAGGGTAGCAACCTCTGCATGATCGCATTCGTGTAAAATGGATCATCCAATAAAGAAAGAACATTTCACTCAAGTTTTTTTCACAAATGCTCTTTACAACCATTTTTATAACCCCAATCGTCCATTACGAGTCCAGCTGCTTTACGAAATGATGTACGGCCCTTTTCTAATTCTAACAAGAACCTATCTCTTCAACTTTCGAATGCTTTGTTTGGATCGTAAATTGAGAAGGGTTTTTTCTTCTTTCGGCCCCTCCCTCCCCTTGAAGCAAAAGCAATTAAATATTTTATGGCAATGGGAGGCAGCTGTCATTAAAAATGGTTGATTGCTGCTCCGTTTTGAATATATATACGAATAGACGAACGTTCAGTATGGATCTGAAATAAGATTTTCCCCACAAGATATTTTATTTGCGTCAGAATCTCAGTCAATTGGGGAAATTGTGTAACATAATAGAGTCACTCTCGCATAGTTTGAAAATTTACGTCCTTGGCTAAAAAATGCCTGAGACATGTCAAGGATGGATGTTTAGCATTTTTTTCAATTATTCCTTAGAAGTATTACACTTTGCGGTAGTTTCAATATTAAAAAAGTAAAATTTCATTATTTAAAAGAAGCTTTAAGTTGTAAATAACATTACCAAAGTTTCTCCAAAAATTTTAAATTTGTTATTTGAACCTTTTTTTTAAGGAATTGAAAAACACTAAAACAAAGACAGCCATTAGCTAGGTAATTTTACTTATCTGTTTTCAATGCAGAATTTCAGACATAAGGGGAGGAAAATCCATTGAGTTCTATTATTTAAAATATGTTAGAGGTAACTGTCATGACCAAGGTGTACACGTTTTTCTTTCTTTAGCTGTTTATTAGATGTCACTGCCATAGTTATTGAGCAGTTATAGGAACAGGAGTACATGTCCTTACAGCCAGACTATGCCAGTTTTAGTTTAAGTAAACAAACATTATTTTATGGTGTTCGTTTTTGCCAAATTTATAGCTAGCGTAATTATTATGCGTCATGACCAAGCTCATTATAACTGAAATACGTCATTCATAAATTTACATGCTTTGTAGGATTTATAAAGAGCTTTTGCACTACATTTTCAATGCAAACACTGCATTGGCTCTTAATTTTTATAATTTAGCCTTAAATAGGGTTAATCTTAAAAAATCTCGTTAGCAAGGCCCTCTGTAAACATGAAAATGTTTTTTAAGGGCAAAGTTAGTAATGCCATTGCCAAGGCTCTCTGAAAACATGAAAAATCACCTCTAAGGGCTTAGTTTTAAAGTAAGGAGCAGTTTTAGACTTAACGAAAATTCATAGTAATATTTTTAGTGGATAGTGTGAATATTTCATTACATGCACTCATTTAGGCTTTTATAATTAAGTTATTATTATGTTTACAAATGTCATTACCACATTCCTGTCTCTCATTACCGTATTTCGATGATAAATTAATTATTTAATTAAAACCAGCCATTGAGCTAGTTATTTTCTTTCTCCACAGGAACCCATGATACACTTTATAATGCATTCTGCAGATGTCAGAAACCTGACAGCCGCAAAGGAAATAGAGAAGTAAAAATTTCCCACCATTTGAAAAATGTTTTTGGTCTTGTTTTGAAACTGTTCGATGGGCTTAAAATTGCATATAGGACTTCCATAAGCATTGAAACACGATAGAGTGCCATCTATCGGGTGAAAATGGAGATTTTTTTTAAATTACATATTTGACTTGTGCATGTTCTGAAACGTGTAGATACCAAGTTTTACTGGAATATTCCTGGTAGTTTTCACTCCAGCACCCCTTGAACACTTGCAGTTTAATTATGGCCACCCTGTACAAACACAGAAAAAAGGGGAGGGATGACAACCATGGGTTCACGGGATTCGAACCCGAGAGCTCACCGGTCGCAGGCGGATGGCAGTGATGGGTGCGCAAACCCACACAGCCATGAGGTCCCCCGACATTTCATGTATCTTAACCTCGTGAAATAAATAGAAACGCTGAGTATTCTCGAACAACTATTCCCAGTTCCAGCTTATGACAATTGCAAAAATGGCGACTCTTTCGATGATGACGTCATGTCTGCCACAATTTGAGAGACTCTATAGACTTGTGAAATGGGTTTTGGTATCCCACGCAAAAAGGTATTTGAGTGCAAGAGAAATTTCCTATTTTAGTTAAACTCTCAAGATTTTGAACAAGAAATATGAGAAATTCTGATATTATTTTTTAAGTACATGATTATCTACTGCGATTCAATTATACACTTAACCACAAAAACGCCGGATTATAGTAACGATGCATTATGAAGTCACAAAAAAAGCCTTTACAAAATCATCCACGCACTTATTCATTATGCTAGATAAAAAGCACATTCTGTGTCTTATTTAGAATGAATCACTCGAGCCTTACACACACACACATCTAAAAAAAAATTAAATTTAATATTTTAATAATTGAATACGATAGCTTCTAAAATATAAAAGGGCGTGTATGGATTCCTTTAAAAAATTCAGATGGAATCTCCATTCCATTTCTTCATCGTTGGATGGATCCATTAAAATACAAAAAGGACTTAGGAAAAAATTGTAATGACGGTATACAAGGTAAAGAAAAATGATTTATTATAGAGTCGAATGTTTTTTGTGGGCTTTCATTTTAAATAATAAATAAATAAGAGGATGGATACACGGAATCGGCGCAAGCAGACCCTGCATTTTAAAATCGATTGGACAGGAATATTAATTTTTGAATCGTTTTTGTGGCGTATTCACTCATTCTGAGATGTTCATGGAGGGATGCGTTTGCTTAAAGACGTGGTGAAGAGAAATAAAATACTGTCAATGACAGTCAAATGAATAATCTATTTTTATTTTCATTTTTCCTCGTGATTCGTAGGTCATTTTATCTTTTTCTTTCTTTTATTTTAAATCATCGCTCGATGAAACTGAAAAGTGTTTACGGTGCTCCCTGTCATCTGAATACCGTATACAGGGTGATATTCGAAATGGTGCGGCAGTTATGGGAAGGGAACCGAAAGTGTTCAGAATGGCTTAGCAATGGGGAGTCGCAAACGTCGATTTCAGAGTCTGTTGATCGCTTTGACAGAAAGTGTTAGAGCGACAGTAAACTTTTCCGACACCATGGTCTGACAGAAGCTACTGCATCTTTAACAGACAACACGTGACTCAAGTGGACAGCTTACAATCACTGGCAAGGCGATATTAAAGAGAAATTATTTTTCTTTGGATATATATATTTGCCAATGGTGTTTTTCAGCAGGACGGCTCACCTCCTCATAGGTCAAACGTCGCCACACTACTGCTTCTATCAGCATTTTGTAAACACACGGATGAGTCGCTCACCAAATACATAGTGAGCTACTCCCAAAACTACGAGAGTGTTCTTCTGGAAACTACGAAAGTTACGTATAGCTTGATTATAACTACTCTTTATTTGTGTGAGAAGTTCTCTGTTTACATGTGTTTGACAGCAGTGCTTTCCACCAACAAAACGCAATCACAGACTATTTAGAAATGACATGGACACACCATTCAATATTTACTGTTTACACAAGCAAAAATATTGAAGTGAATGATTGATTTTTCACATTTTGTATTCGATTAGACAGTGACTGCAAAATCAAGTTTGTTCCCACGTGGTTTCACTCTTAAAAACTGTTTTCTTGTTCTGCCTGAACTAAGTCATTCATAATGTTTATCTTACACGTATCCTTTCCATGAATAAGTGGACAGTTAAAAAATACTTTATTCAAAATAAAACAGAAATACATTTAGATATTTTCTTGTCATGTTTTTCCAGAGGTCTCCATTCAATGCAGGTCTTATTTAAGTTGTCAAGATTCATGTAAAGCAATTACATTTTGATTTCCGGGGGAGATAGCGTGGTCAACAAACTAACATATTTTCAGCATTTATATTTCAAAACGTTCTTTTTACTTAAGTATGCTCTCTGTCATAAAATGTTCTTATTGATTCACAGTCGTTCTTTTGCTTGTTTTTACTGACGTTAAACTTAAGTTTTATTTATTAAACGATCTCGTTAAAAATAAAGTTTCGTATGCAGGAGTGTCTAAGAGAATATTACACAAGTATGTATTTTCTTTTCTTAAGGAAAGAAAACTGATTTTTTATGAAAAAGCTTGGCTATTTTCAACCCACGGAGAATACAAGAAAGGCTGGGACTGTTATTCAAAGGATAATTCATGATGCATTTTCTCATGATGCAGTTTGTTTCTATATTTTCCCTCATTTTACAAGGTTGTTATTTATTTATTTTTATTTTTTTGATTTACTGACCCTCCTTGATTTTGCTTTTCATTTTTATTAGAATTATTTCCTAAATCTAACTTTCAAAATGTTCTTTAATTTTCTGTAATATTCACATACGATGACTAAGATTGTTTTAATTAAAATTTTGATGATTAATAAATTTGAATGTTTGTTTTTGTTGTAACTACATAAAACTGTTAGAAAAAGACCATCTGATATCAAAAATGAATGCGTATGGATGATATGGATTATTAGATGGATGATATTATTAATGAACGCAATTTTCTTAATGAATGGAACTCTGTCATTAACTTCAATTAGGTAAGTATTTTTCACAGTCATGCAACACTCTATCGGTATACAAAATTTTAAATCGGTTCGCTGATGAATACGCAAAAATATGGAAGGATCACTAGTCGTCTTAGATCGCCATGTACAGTGAAATTTCTCGTCAATCATTACCCTCTCCCCCCCCCCCACAAAAAAAATGGATTGTTAAGAGAAGTGGTCAATCAAAGACGTATAAACCTTTAATATATTAAAAAAGATTGTTAAGAGAAGTATAGACATTGAATAGCAAAACAAAAAGGATTGCTATGAGTTCAAACGATTCAAACGGTCGTTCAAACGATTTTTTTGAGGGAATTACGTCTAAGTAACTAGGAAAGCGCATTTGAAGTGAAATATATAAAAATACTTGTTTCTTTCGAAAAGAAAAGAAAATCACATTTAGAGTTAATGGCAAGCAATATTCTATAATGGGATATACACCACGAGTCATTAAGTTTCAGTTCGAAGAACGCGATTTCAAATTAAAACGAAAAAACAAACTTCAATCATCAACCTCCATTTCAACTGCAATTGGAACCGGAAAAAAATCTGTCATAAGCGCATCTCATCTAATAGGAGCTCTGAATTGAAATCGTAGAAAAATACAAGAACTTTTTTGTTTTGTATTTCCTTCTCTTTGAACGGCGTCGTCAGGTGATAAGTCGGCAGGATATATGCCCCAGTCGTTTTTACATTCAACGCTTCCGGTTTTTGTCACGTCGTTAACGTCAGTGCTAATGTGTTACTATCCATGTCTTGTAATGGGCATTATTCCAGGCACTTTTCTGTAAGAACATCTTTCGTTCATTGGGGTCATTTAAAATAAGTTTGGCAAAAAATAAAATGGCTACCTACATTAACTTCCAGGCAGGGCTTTAGTTTCTATTTCTTGATATCCTGTATCCATTACAGTTTGTTCGAAGTAGACAGCTGTCTCTAAAATAGACGCTTTAAGCAATGACTCTCCAGAGAGCTTTATGTATAGGAAAACGTTTGGGTACTCCTGTGCTACGTACGCTCTATTCGATACTCTTGTAATGTTATGGATTCTGTATGGGTCTGTAAAATGTCAAGTTCATTGGATGACTGGAAGTGCGTGGTTGCATCAGATATTTATCTATTATTGCTGGTATTAGCAAAAATCGAAGAAAGTCGCAAAAATATCTGGGTACAAATGGGTTGAAACACAATACTATCCTACCAGATAATTAGCTAGTGATCCGACGATGACCGTGTACGTACCTCAAAAGTTGCGCCAAAAGTCGCCAATATTCGTAACTTTTGCGATGCATCGCCAATACCGTGTAAAAGAAAAAAAATGTTTGGAATAAAATTAGGAAGTAAAATAAATAAATACTTCGTGAAAAAACGCACATAAACAGTTACTTAGAAGAGGTTTAATAACTACTTCTTGTAAGTAACTTTTTATGTGTTTTTTTCACAAAGTTTTTATTTATTTTATCATTGTATACTAGCATTTTAAATGTTTTTTTGTTTTTTTTTAAATTAGAAAGTGTTTTATACTCTATGCTAACTGCATGATTTGCCTATCTAGCTTCTATTTGTTAGAATATTGCATCTTTTTCGAACACCGCAATATAAACTAAACCTTCCTCCATTGTCAATCGTTTCTTATCGCCCGGGCTTAGTTCTTAATGTGAGCTAATTTTCATTCATTTGTGAGAAACACCCACCGTCATATTTCTAGGAGAGGAAAAAAATAAGACTTGAAGAATAATTTCGAAGGTAGAAACAAAACGATGTGTTTCTTCGAGAATAAAAGAAAAAAAAAACTAACCATTTTTTTATTCTCTTAAAAACACAGCGTTTCAATTGAAATAGGGCTGAAGTTGTTATTCTTTTTTGATTAAAATAATAGTACTAGATTACGTAGAAATTCTGTTTTTATTTTTCATCTTTTAATTATAAATAATGTTAGGAGATGTTCATCTCTTATTATTCATTTATCTTGCGCTATTTTGTGCATGAACAAAAACCTAGAGAAAGAGTGTATAGTTTTGGTTTAGCTTAACCATTGACCTCTATGATTATTATAGATCGTTGGTTTTGGGTGAATCCGAAAGTTTATAACAGTACAGAGCTATTCATTTCAAGCAACGGATAGTTATATAGTTATTTTATTATAATAGTTATTCTCTTAATTAAAACAAACACAACATTTCAATTGAAATAGGACTGAAGTGTTAGTTGTTTTTTTTAAAGAAATAGTAATAAATTACGTAAATGTCCAGTCTTTTTATTTTTCGTCTTTTAATTATAAATAATGTTACGAAATGTTCATCTCTTCCTATTCATTTATCTTGTGATTTTTGTGCATGAAAAAAAAAAACCCTGGAGAAATAGTGTTTAGCTTTGGATGAGCTTCACCATTGGCCTCTATCATGATATTTAAATATCGTAGGTCCTAAAGTTTATAACAGCTATGGAGAGCTATTAGAGAGCTATTTAGAGAGCTATATAGAGAGCTATATAGAGAGCTATTTCTTTAAAACAACGGCTATGCATTGCATAAGCTTGAGTTTCTTTTTTCAAATTTTATTGCGTATTTTTAAAATGTGTCATTTTTATTGGATTTATTTTATGTGGAATATATTCTTGAAATTCATGCTTTCCAAGTAACTTTGCTAGTTTTATGGAATAAACCTAGTTTTAGGGATCAATATTCAATCTTAATCATCTCAAAGAGCTATTCCAAGCCAACTGAAGTCACAAATTGTGAGGACAAGCGAGAAAATTCTGAAAAACTAAAAAACTGTAAATGAAACTCTCATTCAAGATAAGAAAAGCCGAAAATACTCGAAAATTCGATTATCATCTGTGTCTTATGCAAACGTTCATTTGTATCTGTCCATTCAACCAACAGTTATACTCAATTTGCCTTCCATCGCGGTCTAAAATGACGATCTGGCTACACCCATGCCCATGCAGTTTGTTTCAAAATGAAAGTAAACGCAAGGTAGGAATATGTACATTTACTTTTTTCCAGTTTCTTTCCTTATCCTCTCCTTTGTGTGTTTTGTACATTCCTCGTGCTGTCCTAATTTTAAATGTTATGTGTTTGTGTGTACTGTAGAGTTCTGGTAGTATACCGCGAACGATAACAAAGGAGACGCCCTTTAAACGGTAGAGGCTTCAGGCAAAAGTATGCCACCCTCCCTTCTCAGGATGACATACCTCCTCACATACAGCACAGCAATTCTGATTGAAAAGTAATTCGTATCGTCAATTTTTGCGAGACGAGAAATTCTCGCGAGAAATCTGAGATAAGACTCTGTCTCGTCTCGCAAAAAAATTGCCTGTTTCGTCTCTCAATGCGAGAAGAGAACGCAAGACAATGCGAGATTTCTCGCGTGCATCCCTTGAATTTATCGGACATTGTGGCTTACCGTCACGCCCCTTGTTGCCGCGGTCGACGCCCTCACATCGCCCACTGTTAAAAACATGTTACAGTTGTCCTTTTACAAATGAAAATAAATACACGGCACCAACGTCTGTATTTATGAACGCGTCATTTAAAGTAAAAACAAATCATGTACTCTCTAGATTTTAAAAACTTCCCGGAAGGCGGGGCAACATCTGTTGTAAGTGGACGCCTTCGCTGGATAAAAATGATAACGGGTCCGAAAATCCATCGTAAGTCAAAACTTGTAAAGACAACTCATACTAAAATAAGGAACAGAATCACCTCCACCCAAAAAACGAAAGTAAAGTTCTATCAACGGCATTTTTTGCGAAAGTGTATTGATTCGTAGTTATTTCAACCATGGGCGTCCATTGGCATGTAACGTGGAGGGGACAAAATGTTTCCTAGTGTTAACTATATTTTTCAAATAGGTGATGACTGAATTGTGTTGAATTATTTCAGGGGGAGCCCCCTTGCTCTTAGTTAGTATGTCATGCCCTGAATCTAAACGTCCATTCATGTCAATTGACAAAAAATGCGGTTCTAACAGGACGCAATGGCCACGCCCCTTGTTAGAAACATGTTAAGGCAGTTTTGTTACAAAATCTTATAAATAAAAATGAAATTCTGTTTGTTTGTTTGTTTGTTTGTTTGTTTATTTGTTTGTTTGTGGATTTGAGTTGTATACAAATCCACAAAAATGGACCTATCAGCCTGAAATTTTGCATAGATATGTAAAATAATATAGAATAAATCATAGTCCACTTTAAAATTTTGAAAGTCCACCCGTTCCCGGAATTTAAGAGATTTTTTATGTTCTCCACGCAAAAAGCTTTACGTAATTGTAACCCCTGTAGTGAAAAAAGTGTGAAATAAGGATCGTGGTTGCCATATGTGGCGATTTTGCCGAATAAGATGTTTTAAATTCTCAAAGTAAAAATAAAAGAATAATAATGATTTTTTTTTTGTTAGTTTATATTCGTAAGGTTATATTTTTTTAATTATAATATCGTGTACATGGGAAATCGGAGCAGGAATGAAATGTTTTTATACGCAAAACAATAAGAATTGAAGATTTCAAAGGCTAATATGTTAAAATTTTTTAGTTTGGCGAAAAAATAAAATGGCTCAAATGCCGAGAAAGTGAGTTCTAGCGGTTTGCACAGTTTCCGGCTTGGCGAATTTACTGAGAGCTTAACCCGGCAAGACGCGCGGGGGTCATTTTATGACCCCAAGCCCTTGACTAACTGAGATTCCTGAAAAACTACCCACCTGTTCAATCATTTCTTATCAGTAGCTGAGTTTATCGCTCCCCTCTCCCTTTTGTGAGTAGTAAGAAAGCATTTCCGGAATTTTGTGTTCTTTTATTCACGTTTGTTTAGTCACTGGGGTCATAGAATGACCCCGCGCGTCTCTCCGTTCCTTCCACTGACCAGAAATTTCTCTCGGCTGATACAGTGAGTTAGTTGCTTGTTTCCCGTTCAGAACTGAGGTATTTGCCTGCTGTTTATAATGCCTACTCCATACGAAAAAGAGATGGAACGTTTACGTAGACTTCTTGAGGAAGTCGAAACTGATGAAGATACAGATGGTGAAGAAATTGAACCAGGCAATCCTGCAGAAGAGAAGTGCTCAGATCATGAAAGTTTCAGTGAACATGATACAGACTCTGAAGAGGACGGAGATTCTGGAAATGATGAAACGGATAGCTCGGAATACTTTTTAGCAAAAGATGGCGTAAAGTGGATGAAGACAAAATTTAGACAGAATGTTCGAACTCGTTGTCACAATATTATCTCGCACTTACCTGGTACAAAAGGACCAGCGAAAGATGTGACAAATCTCGTGAAAAGCTGGGAATTATTCATCAATGATAGCATGGTGCAGCTAATTGTAGAGTGCACTAATATATTTATCGAAAAGTGCTCACCAAACTTTTCACGTGAAAGAGATGCACGAAAAACGGATCAACTAGAAATTCGCGCTTTATTAGGATTACTATATATGTGTGGATTACACAAATCCTCCCGCCGGAATGTCCGAGATTTATGGGCGACAGATGGAACTGGTGTCAGCATTTTTCGCAATACAATGTCTCATAAGCGTTTTTTGTTTCTTCTTCGCTGCATGAGATTTGATAATATAAATGACAGGAAACAGAGGCAGTTATTCGATAAACTTGCTGCTATACGAGACTTTTTTCAGCTATTTATAAAGAACTGTCAGGAACATTATACATTAGGTGAATATGTGACAATTGATGAAAAATTAGAACCTTTCCGTGGCCGTTGTGGGTTTCGCCAATATATGCCGAAGAAACCTGCTAAATACGGCATCAAAATATTTGCTTTGGTGGATGCACGTACATTTTACACAAGTAATATGGAAGTGTATGTTGGATGCCAACCCGAAGGACCCTATAAAGTCTCAAACTCATCTAAAGACATAGTGAAAAGATTTATGAAACCTCTGTACAAATCTGGTCGTAACCTCACTACCGACAACTGGTATACAAGTTACGGTCTTGCAAAAGAACTGCTTGCAGAAAAGATTACAGTAGTGGGGACAATTCGGAAAGATAAAAGAGAGATACCTGCTGAATTTAAAATATGCAAAGGGAGAGACACTCATTCGTCTATTTTTGGATTTCAGAAAGATGCCACGTTAGTTTCATATGTCACTAAAAAAGGCAAATGCGTGATATTACTTTCGACAATGCATAACGATGATGCCATTGATAAGGACACTGGAGATACAAAGAAACCAGAAATCATTACTTTTTACAACCATACAAAAGGAGCTGTAGATGTCGTAGATGAGATGGCAGCGAATTACTCCACTGCTCGAAAAACAAATAGATGGCCACTTGTCATTTTTTATTCGATTTTGAATGTTGCCGCAATAAATGCAAGAATAGTTTTGCTATCTAACAAAGATCCACCAATACTGTATCGAAACAGACGACGTTTCATCAAGGACCTTGCTCTTTCACTTATTAATGATTACACCAGTAACCGAATGGATAACCCGAACTTAACTCGAAAGCTACGGATGGAATTACAAAAAAATCGTTCCCCTGCCGTCGGAGAACCAGCAAATAAGAAATCAAAAACTGCTTCTAAGGGAAGATGTAAGTTTTGTCCAAGAAATAAGGATATAAAAACTACTGGGACCTGTTGCTTCTGTACAGATTTTGTTTGCAAAGAACATTTGATTTCCGTATGTAATCAGTGCGTCAAAGAAAATAATATGTAACTGAAAATTGGTATGAACATTCTTCCTACATTTAAATTACATTATGTGATATTGCACTTTATGTTTCTGTAGAAGTAATTATGCAGAAAATTGTTTAATGATTTATGTACCAAATGTAATAGAAAAACAAGAAAAAAAATTAAAAATATTTGATTCGCACTAAATAGTGTATTCTTAATATTTCAAAAGAAAAAGTATTGTGGTTTCAACTAAAAAGTACATTATTTTTAACAGTAGAACGCCGCATTTCACTTTGGGGTGATTCTATGACCCCCGCGCGTCCTAACGTTGGCTGAGGAAGCGCGCGTTCTCTCGGGTTAAGGAAACGGATTTTTGAAAACAAGTACAAATGTTTTATTAGAATACAGCGTTAAATTTTAATGATCCCTGCGAAAATAATGCAGTTATTAAGGGATTTCAAGCGATCTATCTTCAGCATTCTCGCGATTTTGAGGAGGATTCTAACGCTTGGCGCTATTTATCGTAATTTAATCGTCTGCTATTTGGGTTATGAATACACCTGCGTATAAGTTTTTGAAATTTTCATTCAGTTGGAATTGTGCATTTTTCAGAGCAGCTTTTCTGCATCTAATGTATTACATCCAGAAAAAAGGATGTTAGAAATATCAATTTTAATTTTGTTTAATCACACTCATGAATAATGATACACTTTCCAACTTAATGAAAGAAGGAACGAAAATAGGGAAGACCCATGGATTATAACTCTTTTTATATATAGCACTTTAGTGCGTATTTAAAAATCTGAAAGTGTGTCAGATTTTCTATGATTCTAGCGCTTGGCGCAATTTAATGAGAGGGTATTTTTAAAAACAAGCGTAGGTTATCTTATAAATAAAAATGAAATTATGTTTGTCAATTTGTTGATTTGGGTAGTATACAATTCCACAAAAATGGACCTGTCAGCCTGAAATTTTACACAGATATGTAAAATAATATAGAATAAATGATAGTCCACTTTAAAACTTTGAAACTCCACTTAAAAACGTTTTCCTCCTGAAGGGTTCCCTTAATTTCCGTTCCCGGAATTTAAGAGATTTTTTATGTTCTCCACGCAGAAAGCTTTACGTAATATTAACCCCTGTAGTGAAAAAAGTGTGTGAAATAAGCATCTTGGTTGCCATGTGTGGCGATTTTGCCGAATAAAATGTTTTAAATTCTTAAAGTAAAAATAAAAGAATAATAATGATTTTTTTAGTTTATTTTTTTCTTTATTTTTTTAATTATAATATCGTGTGCGCATAAGAAATGAGAGCAGGAATGAAATGTTTTATACGCAAAACAATGAGGATCGAAGATATCCGAGACTAATATGTAATTTTTTTTAGTTTGGCGAAAAATAAAATGGCTGATAGGCCGATTTTTAGAGTGTGAGTTCTAGCGGTTTGCACAGTTTTAGGCTTTTTGGCTCAATTTACTGAGAGCTTAAGGGAATAGCATTTTTGAAAACAAGTGTATAGGTTTTCTTAGAATACAGCATTAAATTTTAACTATCCGTGCAGAAATAATGCAGTTATTAGGACATTTCAAGCGATGTAGCTTCAGAATTCTCGCCAATTGAGTACATTGATTTAACTTGGTGGAAATCCGCCAAAATTCAGAAAATTGAAATCTCCGCATTTAGTACATCGAGGTAACGATGAATAAAACATGTTATAGTTGATAATTTAAAAAATGCGGCTGTATTAAGGTATTCCACTTTTCAAATAAATGCCTGGCGGTCGAACCATTTCCCATTTTGATTGCTGCTAAGTCAATGCTTCGAATGATTCCCTGAAAAAAATCTTGCAAAATGGCGTATGCTGGCACTTTGGCGAGGGATAGATTTGAAACTGAATTTTACTTGAGACTGGTATATACGTATAATAAGACTGGTTATAGATAAAAATGAATGTTGGTATGTGTGTAGGAGGTTGAAAAACTCCAGCACCGTTTCACCGATCACCATGAAATTTGGTTCACCTAAGTCTTTTATCATGGAGAAGGTTTTTATGCTATCCGTTTTCCTCTAACTTTTCACTAGGTGGCGCAGCAGAACGTCGAATTCTATTCCGTTTAGCCGTTTGCTATGCGAATATGGTCCAACAAATTTCGATGAAATTTGGTACACGGGAATATTAGAACACGGAGAATATTTTTCACTATCCGTTTGCTGTAACTTACCGCTAAATAGCGCTGCAACGCATCAACTTCTATACCGTTCGACTGATCGGCATAAAATTTTTTATACTTACACATTTGAGAACGAAGAATATATTCTAACTGCGTTACTTTTGATGTTACTCACCACTAGATGGCACTGCAATGCATTATTATTTTAACTCGCCACTAGATGACGCTGCAGCAGGCCAAATTTTTGACCATTCAAACGGTGGCTATGAAAATCAGTATACATAGCTATTTGAAAAATGAGAATATTTTGGCGTTATACATTTTGCTATAACTCGCCACATGACGGCGCTGTAGCAAATCATTACTTTAATTAACCACTAGATGGCCCTGCAGTGTATCACTTCTTGACTGTGCGAATAATCGCTATGAAAATAGGTATACATAGATATTTGAACACGGGGAAGAGTTTGGCACGATCCATTTTCCTATAACTTGACACTAGATGTCGCGTCAACACATGAACTTCAAGACTATTCAGCCGATCCTCATGAAAATTCGTATACATCGATATCTGAATGCGAAGAATATTTTTACCGTATCCGTTTTGCTAAAACTCGCCACTAGATTGTGCTACGCCGCATCGCCTTCTGCACCTATATATATATATATATATATATATATATATATATATATATATATATATATATATAGGGTAGAAAAATTTGTATTAGATATTGCGAAAGTCGAATTCATTTCTATTGACTGCAATGAAACAGTTGAACCGTTGAATTTTCAGAAAACTTCTGATGAAGGTGGGCGATCACTTACGATCTCTTCATTCCTTTGCTGTACGTCATTTTCCTTTCTCAGTAAGATATCATTCTCCAATTCATTCATGACACCTCATAAGTGTAGGGGGCCCATTTTACTCAGCGGGGCTTCTTTTCGTACGGGGACCGTTTTGAAAAGCGTCCCCTTTTTTAGAAGTGAAGGAGAGGAAGTCTCTTTTCAAATGAGTCTTCTTTCCTGCCTCGTTTGTTTTATTTTATTCAGTTTACATTGACCCTCGAACAGGTAACGAATGGAAGCGACTGTGACTGCGTTTTTAGGACACCTCACGCCTTGTGTGTGTGTATATATATAAAATCTCGACTGTTCGAGCCTCGTCAGGGGGAGACCCCCCCTGAACCCCCTCATTTTTTAGTTTCATGACTGCCCTATTCAAACGATATTCATGGACTCTGTCATTGGATCGCTCCTCTTTCGCGTATTTCGCCTGGTCACCCTATGTTGACATTTTTAGGAGTGTCACCCATTGATAGAAAAATACACGTGAAGCCTATTCTACAGCTTATGAAATACTTTAAAAATAAATTAAAGCTGGTGTGAACGAATAGTATTTAAATACATGTAAAAAATACATGGGAAGCCTATTCTACAGCTTACGAAAAAGTGTCACAATAGATGAAAGCTCTTGTGAAGTAATAGTATTTAAATACATGTAAAAGGATGTCGCTTTTTTATGTCTCATTTTTGGGACACATTTTTCAGTAAAGTGTGTTGAGAGATAAAATGACATAGTCATTAATATGTTTTGGCCCCTTACCCGCATTCGTTACGAATTTCGAAAAAGGGTGCGTCATGGAGCACTTCTGTTAAGCAACTCAACCACATGCCCTCATTCGTAGGATGAGCTTCGGTCGTTTTGGCTAGGTGAAACATGGATATACGAAAAAACAGCATGACTAACCAACCCCTCCCCTCCGCCAACAACAGTCACGAGCCATTTTGAAAGCTCACCAGAATGCTTTTGTAGACATTTCGTTAAGGCAAACTTTCCTTCATGCTTCTATATGGAAGTTCTGAAAGCATTTCACCTATTTAAAAAGAAGGGAAATGGCCATTGTCATTTCCCTGATATTGCAAAAGAAGATCCGTTGGAGACTACAAGGCCGCGTTTACCATAATGTGCCCTCCTCTATCTACTGAGGGTTGTGCCATCGGAAGGATTTCTAGAATCGATGAGGACTGTTCCAACAGAATCCATAATCGCACTGCAGAAAAACATTTCGTAAAATGACTGGATAAGGACTGTCCATTGGACAGTACTTCACAGTGCCGGACGAGCAGTATAGCCGAAGTAGCCAATGCTACGGGCCCCGCGGTCGTAGTTTGAGAATGTTTGTCCTGCCCCTGAGATCTAGCTTTTTTTAATCCTTTGAGGCACAACCCTTTGCCAATGCTGAAAAAGGAGCAGCCGTTGCCATCGCTCGACTAAACGACCAGCAAGATGGCGGACGATGGATCGTCCTCTTGCTGGTCGTTAAGTCGAGGGATGGCAACGGCTGCCCGTTTTTCAGCATTGGGAAAGAGTTGCGCTTCAAAGGGTTAATGCGTCAGTAGGCTGGATTATTCGTTAGGCTGAGTAAACTGTATAACCTATCGGTCACGATACTTTTAGGAGCTTTGGAGTAACAAAACGAATGAATTTTTGAATGAAGTGGTCATCCAACTTTTCAAAATGACTCGATAGACAGGAACTAGTTGTGGCTATTTCTGAAGATTTTCTCTGGAAAGCGAGTTGAGCTTCTGCATTTCCACGACAGCTGAGGTTAGAAATGTAGGAAAAAACGCGACCTATAAGAAAGACATTCCTTCTCGAAACAATAATTTTTATTTGAATATCGGATATAAACTTATTTTGTTTTGTAAATGAGGATGGTGTTGAATCGGATATTGGGCCGACCCAAAATTCTTTTGTCGTAGAGTAAAGGGGTTGGATTTGGCGAAATTCGAGGATGTATGAAATAGGGAGTAGGCCATCTTTAGAAAGCTTCCGGTGTTCGGCTTTCTTTATTTTTATGTTTCCACTTATTTACATTTTACAGTGTTTGAACGCAACTGAATTATTATTTCAAACAATAATTAGATATAGAATGTACGCCATTTTTTATATTTTGAGAATCGGCAGTTCTGATAAATTATAATAGTAATCACGGAAATGAACGGCGTTAAATATAAAAGAATTGCTTTTGGCCGATCGAAACCAGAGGTCAAGGCAGCGAATGCCGGTAAGTTCGTTCGGATAAAATAATTAGAATGGTAGAATCTTTGTACAAAGACGTTCGGGGTATCCGGGAAGCCATAACCCCAGGCAAACTGAAAAAAAGGGTGTTTTCTGATACTCTTGTTCCACAAGGAAAATTCTAAAATACTTGGTCACATTTAAGATTATTATATTCTGCAAAAACATTTGAAAGTAATGCAATAATGTATGTTTTATCCAATTTTTTTATTATTTAATATATCGATTATTCTATTTAGAAAAGATACAATTATCTTATTGAGATTCTTTAAAATAAAATATTTTATACCATTTTTACGAATGTAAGTTGAAAAGTAACACGCGCATGCTTGTAGAACTCGAACGAAATGGCCTTTAGAAGTGCTGCAAGCTGTGTGTGGAAGTAACAGTCTCCCTCTGTACGCATGTGCAGTTTGAATGCGTTCCGTTCATGCAGTGTATTTTGAAAACCTAAAGTACAATTGCGCTAGATCTGCCTATCCGCAGTTTGATTTCTTATGAATTAATCCATTAAATACATGAAGTTAAAAATATGCAAACTAGTAATAGAAAGGACAATCAAAATAATACAATAATTTTACAAGTATGTATTTTTAAAGGGGAAAAATCTAATTAAACTCACAGTTTAAACTACATTTTGTTTTCGAAGGTTCTAAAAATTTTATAGAAACAATTCTTATTGTATGTACAGCTGCGGAAAGAAAAGTCCCACTTGTACTTTTTTCGGCCGTCGTTCGTCGTACAGCAAAGTTGCAGATACCAATCGTTTACGATTGACGTACACTTTAAATGGCTATGCATAAAAATTGCATAAGGGGCCATCTACATATTAAAATTCGCACCAACTTTCTTTTCTCAATAACAACCTATAGATTTCACTTCATATTTCAAAAATTTAGTTCATTTAAACCCCGGACACACATTTTCAATAAATTTGGACAGAAAATGAGTGATTTATGAGCACCCAAAATCCCCCTCCCCCTATGTTAAAATATTTTTTCATACTTCAATTCATATCTCATATAATATTGATAGTAAGAAGCTGATTTTTATTCGTACTATTAGAACTAAACGACCCAAACATAATTTAATGTTATTATGATTTTTAATTAATTATTAATATGAATTATGAATTATTAAATTAATATTAAAAAAATATGAATAGCGACCTAGCCAAATTTCGATGGAAATAGATGCAGAAATTAATATTATATAGCTATGCAAAATTTCAAATTTTTACGTTCTGTAGTTTAATTTATATTAAATAAAATGTGTTATTTTCATGAGTTAAGGGACCCTATATAAATTTATTAAGAAAAATTTTTTTTGAAAATTGCATACAATAAACGTAAATTAGATTTATTTTCTGCAAAAACACAGTAAAAGATGCCAGTATTAAAAATATCAAATTTTGAAGCAAATAAATTAGAGGTTTGTACAGTTTGATAGGGAGCCTATAAAGCGTGTATTGTTGCGCCCGCTACCCTACTCCCCCAGATAAAATATTTTCCAGCTATAGAATTAGATGCAGTAGATGTATGTCTTCTAATACAACGTCCTATTTCTGAAAAACTAACATCCTAAATTTTCCAGGCGTGAATGTGACCTTTTTTAATATCGGAAACATTAGGTCTTCCCCATACTTTATCAAACATTCAAAATCACGTTTTTCTGTCTAAATTTTCATCTAATTATAAATTAAAATACCGCCAAAAGTCTTAAGAATATTGGATATTGCAGACGATAGTATCAAATGAAGAAAGTGAAATAACAAACACATTCATCATTTGGAAACACATTCAAACACATTGCATCATTACTATTGGCTCCTTCTAAACTGACATTTTTCGTTTATTATAATCCATCCGTTATAGTTAGCCAAATCGGGTCGGCACGATGCGATTACATTAAGCGGCATCTACCGTACCCGCTTCTTTGGAACCATTCGAAATGGAGAGGGGGGGGCGAACTTTTAGGACAAAAGGAAGATTCTTAAAATGCATCATGCAAAAAGGGTTCTATACTTAGGCACTTTCGGGTTTTTTTAAACTTTCGGTTCTGTTCATGTAAAATTCCCTAAATCACCGATATCTTCATTTTCGCTAAAATAAGTACTTGTGAAAAAAACATCCATGCCAGCAGCCTCGAACCAGACAGAGTACCTCGCGGCCTCTTCCTTTACGAGTGGTCGATTTGCCTTGACGCGTCTCGAGAGGTCAGCCTTCTCGTGGCAGCGGGAGGAACGGACAAAAAAAAAACCGCTCGCTTGGCGTGGAGTATATGACATATACGTCACTTTCTTTACTGAGCGTTACTTCCGTCAGATAAAAAAAACCTGAGTTACTCCCTACTTGTGCCTAAAGAAGTTTTACTTCAAAAAAAAAAATGCATCAAAAATTTATTTCCCATTTCCTCGAAAATACTCAATTCTTGGGGCATCGTTTTCTAGCATTTGACCTTACTCCGGATCCTCTCAGGGATCGAATCTCGCATAATCGGTTAACTGAACTTTACAAGAACTTTATAAGTAATGGGTTGCTTGACGTCCTTCGGAACTCATCCGAGGAACATCATCCCATCCAATTACCTTGCAGAGTTCGATTGACGTTAATCTGACGTCACGCAACCGAACCTCGGTTAAATGAGTTTGCGAGATTCAGGCCTCAAAACCCATCCGCATTGGGTCAAAATTCGCGAATCCAACTCTCAGCCATACCTAGCGGGACTTATTACCAAAACTATCTGACCGGTTTTAAGATGCGTATGTTAATTTTTGTAATTTTTTTCATGGATAGCTTAAATAAGTTTATGTAGTAAGTGTAGATACTTATTATTTGTGAAAATGACTGCTATTCGTATTTACAACAATGTTTTAATATTCATTATTGCAATGTTTAACATATTTAGTATTTAATATAGTTAATATATATTAAGTATAATATATATTTCTGTAGCTATACTTTCTCAAAACAACGCAAATACGTAGAATGCATTGTCTCCTAACTGCAAAAGTCCCAAAAACGTGTATTGGCTCTGGGCCCAAAAAAGGGATGACGGGCCCTGTCTATATTAAAAGTGTATTCCAAGTTCAATTCGCTCATCAACCTTTGCAGCGTTTCAAGAATCCATGCCTAAAACTATCCCATAAAAAATAGTTTTTTTTAAACTTTAAATACATATATATATATAAGAAATGTCTTTGCAGTACGCGTTTACAAAGCACGGAAAAGAAATGGCGCATTCGAATGAAACAATTAAAGATCTAAACGGAAAAAGCTATCCTGTCCAATTAATAGAAAAACAGATGAATCCAATAGCGTAACACAAAAGAGGATGAAACTATTCCAACTGCAATGCATGCGGTGGTAGGTGGGGAATTAATTACTCTATTAACAATTTCAATAATTCTTCGTTATATTCTTTTTTATTCGTTTAAGAGATGAATTACTTCATACCCGACTATTTCTTCTCTTAAAAGCTA